>DWME01002816.1:0-19826 GCA_018244795.1 Parelbella ahira ahira | reverse complement strand
TATTTGATGTGTCTTAAGATTGGACTATTGAGGAGTAGCTTTGAGGAGCTTTGAGGAGCTTTGAAAATAGAAACTCTATTTTAAAAGCACTTTTTGTTTCATTATCATCATGTCATAACATCAGCTTATCCCTGTCAACTGCTCGACATAAGCCACCCCTTGCACACTTTCATGAGGTTCCAAATTTAATTATATAAGTATAATCTTTAAATAACTAAGATTTTTAATAAATAAGATATTAAAACTTTATTTTACTTACTGAACATCTGCAGTGTGATCCAAATCTGAAATTACGATAAAATATAGATTTATAATAAGTAAAATATAGATTACAAAATAAGAAAACACAAAGCCAATTTCTTAATTTAAAAAATTACTAACAGTTATTAATACAAATTTTAACATCGTGTGAATTTAGGTCTAGATACGCTACAAACGCATTTAATAATTTATATTATTATGCAATATATGATGAATTGGTTTCACAGGATACCGGTGTACCGTTTATCACGTACATATTAGATAAACAATATAGAATGAGGAAAAATAAACTTACATTCGTATTTCACTGGCGGTAGATAAAAATCATCCTCCGTTAAGCCTCCTAATTCTTCATCCATTTTCAATTAATGTTTTGAGGTTCCAATTGATTAAAAATAAAACACTTCTTGTCTCCTTAAACTTGAAATTATTATGAAATTGAAATCATAAGACACATTTCGCGTAATTTTCGCACGTTTTATCTGAACTGTTAATCATTGTCAAACGAAATGTCAGTACTTGTCAAGTGATTTAAACTCCTGACCTTCTGCCATATAAATGTTGTGTAAATGGTTCTCATCCATATCGCTGGGCGTAGCCGGGGGTTCAGCCCGTGCTGGGCCTCACTCCTATCCCTCTCCACTCTCCTTAATTCAGGCGGAGCCACTTTGGCTCGCCACTAAAATCCGGTGAATGCCATAGAGGCTGTAGACACCACTGGGGCCAACAGCATATGACAAGTAGAAAAAAAATATCTCACGCAACTCAATATGCCTCAAGAGTAAATAAATATATAATTATTGAATCGATATCATTAACTCTACTTTATAATTGTTCGAATCGAATCGATATCATTAACTCTACTATAAAACTGTTCTAGTCAAAAATACATTTTTAATTTTTGTGTAAAAGTTATTCATATGCTAATAACAAATTACATTGGTCTAAACAATCTACAGTCATTTTACTCAATGTTATGTTATATATAAACTCGAGGAGTTAATCAATAACTCTACACTTTCATATTTTTATAAAACTTTCATGTCAATTTGAAAATTAAGCTAACTTCAAAAAAATCCGGAATTTAATTTATTACATGACGAAGACATAGTGGCCAAAGATAATGTATAGACAATTAAAATGTTTTCGATAATGATAATCCCATAATAACGTTAAAAAGCACTCCGATAAAAAATGCTTTAACCTTTCAAACATTGCAATATTTGCATACCGATCGTGTTATCGATTTTCCTTATCAGTCAACTTTTCGTCCATAAACATATTATTTTAAATAATACGCTGTAGGCTCTAAGATATGGGTATTCTTTGTACTGGTCACCTAGAATACAAACTATATCGGACGTCGTCTGTTCTGTTCATGACATCTGTCACAATACCTATAGATCATTAGTGTTCGACTTTCAAAATTTGTGATATTCAATTTATTTTATTATATGTTTAAATAATTATATTCATCACCTTTTTAATCTTCAAGGTTTTTTAGTTTTGTTTTGTTTTAACTTTTATTATCTTTAAATATGGATCCAATTGCTGTTTTACAAAGTAGAATTGAGCAGTTGGAAGCTAAATTAGGATTAGTCCCAAATGCGATGGATGGTCAGCAAGGCGACTCAGCTACGACCAACCTGTTGAACGCGGCGCAAGCTATTAACAATGCAACAGCGGGCCACGAGAAACTATCGGAAATTAAGCAAATGGCCAGCGAGCTAAACAACTACACTGACCCTAATTTCGTGGAAAATGTAAGTTATGAATTCAACAAAATATAAATAAAATCATTAACGGGAAATACTTGGTTTCACCATTTTTCCTTTGTCTTGCGAGTAGTGTTACTGCCTAAAATTTTAATAGTTCAAAACAAAACTTCAAAAAATTGTTAATATGTTCCAATTAACTTCCAGTTCTATTAGAGTACAAACGTCCTGGAGTATTGTCAGAAAAAGTCCAAGTAGCATTTGTTTGACATCAACAATTCTAATTAAGATATCCTGTATTACTTGTCTTTACCTCATTTCAGTCATTTGATGAAATAGAGCTCAGAGGACTACCAAAATTAATAGAACAATTTTGAAATGTAACGAGAAAATCAATAATAAGCTTATGCCTATGAGTGATTGTCAAATCTAATAGTTAAGATGGTTTTGTAATTATCTACTTTCTCTCTTATCTATCTATCTCTCTTACTGTGCTTGTAGTAAGTTAGTGTCATACATAGGCCATTGTATAAAAGTCTGCATAATATAATGCCATTGGGTGATTTAAAAAGTAATTATTGTCTAAATGAGAACTAAATGTAACTTTATTTTGTTTACAGAAAGAGCTGAATAACATGCATTTGAGGGAAGTGGTGGCAGCAGAACCTGTCATCCAGCGCCACTGCCACTGCATGCATCAGTGTAAAAAGGTGATACAGAGATTGAAAGTTACTTATTTATTTTCTCACCAGGGTGTTTGAAGAGATGACTAAACCTGGGGCTAACAAATCATAGTATGATGTTTCTTCTCTAGGATTGATTTACAAATTATAAATATATGACTTAAAGCATGTGCAAATATATTAACATAGAACTAAATCTGGTATATTTCCATTTATTTAATGTTATATCTGATTGTTTTGACTAGGCGGCAACAGTTTTAGAATCGGAAGCAATCCAGCAGGTTCCTCAAATGCAGATTGATGTGGACAAGATGTATGCTGCTGCTGCGGAAGTCAAAGCTGAAGCTGATGAGGTAATTTTACATATATTAAACAAAAAGTTTAACCTAAGATTTAGCTTGTGTAGTCCAGAAAATGAAGCACCACTATGTTAATCCAGGTTCTCCAGTCTTACCCTGTACCTTAGTATGTATGTACAAAATCATGTCATTTCAAAGATGATAATACAAGATCAGAATTGTTTCAAGTTAATGCATGACTGTGGTGTGCTCTAGTACCTGAAGGTAGAATTGTAATATAATTCAACTCTTAAGACTAGGCACAGGCTGTATATATTTTCCCAGGATTTAAGTAACCTATATCAACCTCTACAGTAATAATTCATTGTATCTAAAATTCTATATATATTTAGGGTCTTTTTTTGCATGATTGATAAACAGAAAACATAGAAACAGACATACATAGGAACAGACCGCACATTTGAAACATTGTTGAATCCATGAAATGAAAATAGACTTGTAAATAAGAATGATATAATAAAACTTGAAAACGTTAGGCAACAATGTGAAGGCTATATATGTATATAAACTATTGGGTATTTTTATGTTGTAGGTGTCACAGGGAGTGCAAGAGCTGACCGAGACGTGCGGGATGGCTGCAGCTGATGCTTCAGAGCAGTTGACAAATGTTGTACTAAATGTTGATAAAGTGGAACAGAAGATGTTCCCAAAACGAAGAAATGGGCTGGACTGAAGTTATTCTGCAATGCACACTTAATGCTTTAATATTTTATTTTGTTATGAAAATTGTTTATAATTTATTTATGCTAAATTAAAAGTGATTAATAAATAATAATGATTAATTAATAATTTCTACTGATTTTTTTCACGTAACAAACGTAACATTACGCCTGTAATTACTGAAGGCGTCAGCAGAGGGGTGTACTATACACTCATGTCTAACCAGTTGCGTAACTCATAAATCTACTCGTCTAACACAAATGATAACGATTTTTCCTAAACAATACTGCATAGTCGTCAAACTTTTAAGGTGCGTTTACACGTAAAACCTTGCGCTCTAAAAATTGTTCAAATGATAAATCATATTAATACGTGGTCATGGAGTCATAAACTCCATGACCACGTTATGCAAGAATTTCATAGATATTTGACCTATATTGATGCATTCTTGTTCAAACGAAAATCATCGCACGGGGCGCGATTCAATAATTGTACGTTACATTATGTATAAATTAAATAAAATACATTGATATTCATGTCAAACACAAAATATTTTAGTGAAAAATTTATTTAAATTTTTGTAGCACCTTCAAACAAGGGCGTACTTAATGCCTAATGGCATTCTCTCCCAGTCAACCCTGGGTGATGGACAGAGCACGTCGCAGGCGCAAAATAATATGTAATAAATAATAATAAAATAATAAATAGTAACAATATGTTGTATATTTATATATATTCACATATACATGTAGGTAGACATATTCATACTCAAATATACGTAGACATATGTATTTAATACATTTAAATACGAGAAATATTTTTTTATGATTTATGCAGCTAATAATACGATCAAATGTACGTAAACCATATAGTAAGAAACCGAACAAGTACAAAAAAGGGGCCAATAAAAAATAGTAAAAAAAATTTTCCAAAACATATAATAAAACATAACATGACTTTTGTAATCGCCGAAGAGTTAGAAAGAGAATTGTTGTACGCTTTCGTATCACCATACGTCCTATGACTCCCCTGAAGTAAAAGGACCCGGTAGTAGTAAATAAATAAAAAAAATCCTAATAAATTCTATACACTCGCAATTGAAACCAGAACCTCTTGATCAACAGTTGCGCTTTCAAACACTCGACCAACGAGGCAAAATGAATAATAAAATGAAATTAAAAATTAATGAAGAGAAATTTAAAACGACACAAGAATAAAAGTCAGGGACACTTAAAGCGCAGCTAACAATAAGTACGATCTCCGCAGCATGTGTGAAGTTTACATGTTCCTTTATATTATAAATATTAGAAAGAAATATTACCAATGCCCGTAAAAGTCACTGAAGAAATAATTGGCGTTTTGTTGTTTGTGATACGTCATTGTCAGTTGTCATTGTTGTCAAACAAAAATGGCAGACACAGCAGTGGAAACGGCGCCCACTGATGAAAACGATGATAATTGGTTATATGGGGATTCAACAGCAGAAACCACACAAGGTGGAGATACTGAAACTAATGAGAAACCGCAAGAGACATCGGATGTCACCGACAGAATAGGGGTACGCTAATCAATACGCAACATAACCTATGTTTCGTACATTTTTATCGATTTAGTGCTTTAGAAGCATTGTGAGCAGGTATTTGTTTTCATACATACAACTATTTAGCCATTGTGTTTTGTCCAGTGTTTTATGTATAACTATAATAACATGTTATATTCATAAATTTTAAAACAGTGAATGAAACATAGTCAACAAATTGGCTTACAGATTTTAAAATATAAAATAGATTAATATTTGAATTTTTTAATTTCCAAACCTATAACTATCCTACAACAGCTCAACTTAAATCTGGCTATGCCTGTGAAACTCTTAAAATGTCTGTTAGTTGGATGTCCTGTTGAGTTGCCACAAATAGGTCAAACCTAAGAAGTGTCTATGAAACCATTTTTAGTTTTCCTTATTCACCACAGGCCTGCTGTTTTTTGCATCATCATAGCACTTAGTCAGAGGGTACTTTACATTACATTTATTGCCTGTAACACTACAGCCCTGTCAACATTACATTACCAGATTTTATTCTTCTCAGCTAGATTCTTTCAATCTAAGGCTCATAATTGATACTACATAACTGCAAGATCTCTTTGACATATTATGTAGGTTTACTCTGGAACACATTTAAGTATTTGGCTGTTTGTGTATTCAAAACATTTATTTATTCAGGACGATGAAGATAAAGACCAAGAGGAAAATGAAGGAAATGAAGATTCCCAGTTCAATGATGAGCATTTCCAAGATGTGGATCGGGAGGACCAGGACCAGACTAATGGAGATGTGGATAGCCAGGACAATGGCGACTCTGACTCAGATGACTCTGACCATGTGAAAGTTACCATTGGAGAGATTAAATCTGGTCCACAGACATATGCTAGCTTGAATGTTAAGGTGGGTCCATAATGTTCATTTTGCTTGATACCACAGTTCCATGTTTAATAGTTTTATTCTTCAATAAGACAACTAATAAACAATGACATATTATAACTGGCTATCACTAACTGGTCTTATAAACCAGAAGTTAGTAAAGCTGACTGCTGAGCTGAAGATTACAAGTTTGGTTTAAATCTCAACAAATTGTTATATGAAAAGTATGAATGTTTTTTTTGTGTATGACATATGCTTATTGAATGTCTGGTCACCTTAATATAAACACTGCAAAATTTAAGATAAAATAACTGTTTCTCTGCCTCGTTGGTCAAGTGAATTGCGAGGTCAAGTGAATTGTGACTGCCGATCAAGAGGTCCTGGGTAAATCTTCTTTAACTTTTACTCTTTACACTCTTTAAAGCAACGGTTACTAGGCTTTATCTAGGCATGCATAGTTCATTTTGCAGTTTCCATCAGGTAGGATCATGACCATTTGCTAACCCATTATATATGAGAAAAATAATGTCTCTTGTAAATTCAGCCTACACTTAATTAAAAGTTTTGGCCTCCTTAAGACATCTTTTTGATTTCCTCTAGACATGATGATAAATATAATAAATATATGGAATAATATAGCATTTGTGTATCTTACAGAGAGGAGTAGGCTTAGTCACTACAGGGCCAGGAGAGAAACCTCGCCAGGGCCCGGCTGCAAGTGGCAAAGTGAACTTGGAGGATTTGGAAGGTCCAGGAAGCATTAATGGAGTTCCTGCTTTAGAGTTCAATATTGATACCATTGAAGATAAGCCTTGGAATAAACCGGGTGCTGATATATCAGGTGAAGTTATTAATAATTATTTTTCCTATTATAAATGATTGTTATATTGCATATTCCAACAGTGGAATGACTATGGGTCGATTATTATTATTATTATTATTATATTGCTTACTCCTTATGCTCTATTTTACGATGTTAGGTGAAAACCAATGTTTGAATAAAATAGTGAATTGGATTGGATTTTAAGGAGCTCTTTGCCTATCAAGGAATATAATGATAGCAACCAAAAGCGGCCGCTTAACGTGGTCTCTATAAAAGGCAAAGCTTTTTAAAGATTGCCACTGGAGTCGTCGATCGCAGTACTCATATCCCGTAATCTGAATAATAGGTTTTAATAGAGATATATTTGTAAAGACTACTTCAACTACGGGTTCAACGAAATGACGTGGAGCGCGTACTGCGAGCGGCAGCGGCGCATGCGCGTGGGCGAAGCGGGCGTCGCGCTGCACGCCGCAACGCGCGCGCCGCCAGCCGCCGACCTGCGCCGCGCCGCCGGTTAGTCGCGCACACACACACGCACACACGCACACACGCACACGCGCATACACGCGCACACGCACACGCACACGCACACACGTAAACATAATCACATACTCACTCATCAGATTATACACCACTTTATCTTATGTCAATAATAATTATAAATATTACATAAGGTTCTCCGTTTTTTCAAAAATTTCTAAAACGTAATATTTATCTACATATTTCATATTGGACAAATCGAAAAGCGGTACTTCTTCTTTTTATAAATGACATTGCACAATTTTTTTGCTATTTACAGCAAGAACTGAAGATGGAATGTCACAACAGATGCCAGCCAATTTCCAGGCTCGTGAAAATACTATACAGGTAACTTGTACGTTTATGTCCGACGGTGATGACGTCATATTCATATATTGAATAAAAAAAATATTTTAATGAATATTTTGTGCGTCGCTCTCTGTGTTAATCACAGCAGCAATCCTTCGGGGCACAGTGCGTACAAGTGTTGTGCAGTGGGCTGTAGTGATTGCTGTGTGCGGTGTGTGGCAGGTGATGACGGCGGAGCGGCGCGAGTGGGGGCGCAGCGCGGCGGCGCGCGACGGGCCCGAGTACTTCGCGCCGCACGACCACTTCTACGCGCCGCACGCCGCCCACGCGCCCTACGACGAACCCTGGGGTCAAGCGCGTAAGTACACCTACTTACTTTTCGCATTTATTTCTGTTATCACCTCGTCAACGCTACAACATATTTTTAGCTGCAACATATTTTTCATAAATAATCGTAATAAATCTTCATGTGTATTCCTCAAGCTATGTTTGTGGAATAATAATTATGTATGTAAATAAATGTTGCTGTTTTATAATTGGATAAATTCGCTTTGGGTGTTTAGTGTTTTCAAATAAAATACTTTGGTAAAATGCTGATACGGATGAAGACATGCGTAATGTCTGATGTGTCTGCCTGAATATATAAAAACAGTTCAGTGTGCAGATCAATACCCGTAATATAAGCTAATAAGTTCTAATCGGAGCGTTTTTGTATTGGATAGGCCATCCAGAGCAGGGCGGGTGGGTGCCAACCGAGATCAAGGAGCTGACACCGGGCCCCCCGGCTATGGGTCCGCCCATGCTGCCGCCCCCACACATAGCGCACGCGCCGCCGCACCTGCCGCAGTACCGACCGCACGTGCCGCACACGCCACACGCCCACGCGCTGCCGCCGCACGCGCTCGAGCGCGACCGCGACCGCGAGCGCGACCGAGAGCGGGAACGTATACGCGAGCGCGACGAGCGCGACCGTCGCGACCGCGACCGCCGCGAAGACGTCAGTACACCTCACGATCATCTCTTATTTTGTTTTTGATTGTAGCTGGTAGTTATGTTTTTTTGTCCGTTCCAAAAAATATAATTATTAATTTGGCGTTAGATTAACAGTAAGAATATATAGAAACTGATTATGTTGAACTTAACCTAAAGCGATACTATAAAATACTGTACTAGATATTTTAGTATTATTATTATGGTCTTCACTACGACTTATTCTTACATATTCTTTCAAACTGCAAACTAGTATAATATGTATTCGTTGTATGTTATTAACAAAATAGGATACTTTACTAACTTTGACGTTTCCAACGTAAAATCGCTCCTGTAATCCTCGAAGGGGTATGCAAAAATGCAGAGAAGTGTAGTCTACCCCTACCTTTCACCAGTTATAATTAAGGCCCATGGAATAGCTGGTGAGCCTGTTGCCATACTCCGGGCATAGATACAGACTCCGATTGACTACTGGAAGTTTCTAAATTAGAATAATCCAATTGTACCCGACCCAGGATTTGAACCCAGGACCTCCCGATCGGCAGTCGCGGTTATAACCGCTCGGCCAACAAAGCAGTCAATATTTCCAACAATTCCGTAATTGAGAAATCACTGTCACAGTCAATAATTTTTCACTTTTAATAATAAGTCTTTGGAATGCATCTTATATATTTTTGTGCGTACACCTTGCAACAGGAGGACAGAGACAGAGACAGGGACAGGGAGCGAGAACGATCACGTTCCATAAAGCCGGAGCGGATACGAGAGAAGTGAGTATCATTGTGTCGTTACTTCCATTGAATATAGGGTATATGTATGATATTTACTTAGTTTAAATCTCACCAAAGCATATAAAAAACCATTTATAATTGAACTCAAAAACACGACGTGGTTTCTTATGTTATAGTGATTTGAAAATGGGCGATGGTTAGTTGCCCGATTTTTACCAGTGTTCCTATAGCATCTAGTGGCATGGCATAGTGGTAATGGGTAACAAACGTAACATCACGCCTGTAATCCCTGAAGGGGTAGGCCTGAGTGTAATATCTTTCCCCGTTTCGTCATCCCCTGGAATAAGTGGTGAGCCTATTGCCATACACTAGACACAGATCCAAACTCTTGAGTCAATATTAGAAATCCTAAAATAGAAAAACAAATAGTATCCAACCCGGGATTTGAACCTAGCAATTCGGCCAAAGAAGCAGTTGATACAGTTAAATATTAATCTTTAAATCTTGTGAAACCTTATTTTAAGAAGCGTATTTTAGGGTAGGGAAAGAAAAAATGATTATGATCTATATTTCCTCGTAAATAACCTTATTACATTGTACATATCTCAACATAATATATTTGTTCGGACAGGTCGTACCGCCGCGAGCGGTCGCGCTCGCGGTCGCGGCGGCACAAGTCGCGGTCGCGCTCGCCGCGGCCGCGTGACCGCTCGCGCGACCGCGACCGCGCCGAGCGGGAGCGCTCCCGCGATCGCGACCGGGACCGCGACCGCGAGCGCAGCATCAAGCCCAAGAACAAGGAGCCCAAGGAGAAGGACGACGACAAATAAACACCTCGTCTGCGTCAAACATTATGTTGATAACTGCTCTTATAACATTATTCTATTTCATCTGGGAATAATCTGAAAAAATCAGATGCTATAATAAAGGAGTAACTAATTAAAGGTTGTTTTACATGATTTTTAAGTCGAAAATATAATTTTACACTACATGGTAGAGTATAAAATCTATTTAAAGGGCTTAAATAAAAAAATAACTATCTGTTTGTTTTATTAGTATTTTGTAAAAAGTAGTAAATTCCTTCAAGCAGAATTTAATTGCGTAATTATTTCGCTATACATTTTTAATATTAGGTAAATAATTTCATAAAGTAATTTTTAGATCAGTTTACCAAAAAACCCAAATAAACTTCTATCATCTTGGGAAGGGTCTCTCCATATTATACCGAAGATATAATAAAATAATGCATAAACAACCGTCCAATATGGAAACTAATGGTTGAACTTTAAATTTAAGAAAGATATAAATTGACAGGCAGTAGTCACAAGTCATCCTTTAAAACCCTCAATCCAAAGAAGTGTCACTTCTTCAAGAAGGTTGTTTCTTGGAATAATTTTTAGGTCACATAGGTAGTTTACTTACGTAAGTGTAATGTAAAAGGTACATACAAACGGGCAACATTCAACCTGTAAAATAATGGCCTACAGCGCGGAACAAGACCTTTCTGGTACTCGTATTATGATCATATTACCCGTAATAAATTGCCTTTTGTAAGAAATTTCTCAGGGTAGTTATTGTCGATTGTCACAGAAATTTCTGGAATATCAATTATTGGGTAGTTATATGTACAATATGGCAGTTGATAATTTCTATGTCAATGACTGGTGAACGGTTGTAAAAGTGATTCTAGCGGAGCGCAGTGTTGGTGGTAGCCAGGCAACCATCTTGAATGAAAACATTACAAGCGAGAATCGACCACGTCTGCGAGGAATTCATATCTAGACGTTATACATCACGTTAATTAAACAGGTTTTTGGCTGCAATTAAGTTGATCGTAATATCGAACATAAATAATTATAACCCTGTTACAAGTCCTATTTTGTGTATATTAAAGCAATTGACAAAATTACATGATTTTTGTCACGATGAGAAAATTATTCAATAAAACAACATCACACCCGTATCTCCCTCAAGTAGACAGAGAAATGTAGTATGCTCATACAGTAACGAGTTACATTCACGTCTCACAATAGAATAATTGGTCAGCCTACTGTCATACACCGGACACCGGTGCAGACTCCGAGTCATTAATAAATATTGTAATCAGAAAAATTCAGACCCAGGGTTTGAACCCAGAACCTCCCGATCAGTAGTTACACCAGGAACAGTTTTAATTTGCTATTGGATTTTTTATTTGTAGTTTTCCTGTACCTACTGTCAACGTCGAAATCACCAGCATTATTCGGATACACTTTCATACACATGACTCGTAACAATAATGTAATACGGTTTTGTCTATTTCATCTTATCACCTTCGTACTTAAAACAGCGAAATATAAATTAAACAAACAAATATCACGTTATTTATTCGTACGGCCACTTTACGGAGGTAGGCAGTCAAGTTTCCATAAAACAAATGTACGGTCGGCCAAAGAACTGGTTTACCACCCTAAGGTTGAATGCCGTTTGTAGATTCATAGGCGATAACGGTCAGTTTCGGTTGCAGGTCGATGTGATAACTTTTATTGCCATCTTTATAACTCATTATTAAAAACTCAAACGAGAGGTCTAGAACTATAAAATCGTATATAAAACAAGGACAGGGCTTCATTTTATATGTATTTTCATCATTGACGTTCACGTACTAGGCACATTTTTATTTCTGTTTTGATTAACCTGTCTATTCTAGTACAAATCGTATTCAGTCCTAATAAACACCTAGAATACATTTTATGATCTGCTCCTGTCTGTCTTATCACACTAACAACACAAGATATTTAAGACCTTGTCCAGAAGGGGCGAATTCGCGCGTTAGCAAGATACTAGGCGCCAATACATGGCGTCCACAAGCATCGCGCGAATTCAAAATACGCGCGTAAATCGCGTGCACCGCGCCACTCTCGACGAGCGTGATTAGAGTCGAGATACTAGACGCCTTGTTGCGTCCAGTTAACGCGCGAACTCCAGATCGAGTGGACGTATTGAGGGAAATGGAGCGCCAAAATTTTGATACGGATATGTTTATAGACGAAATCGAAAAAAGACAGGCGTTATGGTTTATTCTCATGTTGTCTTAACTTTGGATACATAGTTACAAACATACAGGTGTCATTCAATCACTAACAATTGGATGTACTAAATACATTCTATTTTCTCTCCGTTTTTGTCTCTTCCAGCGATGGTAAAGTAACCACTATGCACCACAATGCAACCGCTTCGTTCAACTCCATTTTTACTACTGATTAAATGGCGGCGAATTCGCCCCTTCTGGACAAGGTCTAACTAAGTATAATTCAGGTGCATCGGAAGGGATGTATCAATAAAACAACATGTACTTTGTAATATTATTACAGAAATGCTTTATTAATTAATTCTAATTAGATGGATCATTTAAATGTTATCTAGTACAACCTACAAGACGAGACGGCCGGAGCCGCGATCAGTCACACCTCGCCGCCCTTGACGTCCCGCCTTATTCCATCACTTACGCTCTTACAAATCATTTCGTAACACTTTTGTACAGCCATATACAATAATTTTATTTTCAATTACATCTAGACGTAAAAAATCTGAGGTGTCACAGGAAACTACGCTTCCTATAAAAATAATTACAAGGGGGAATGAGGAGCAGCTACGCTTGTGACGTGCGACCGGCAAGGCAGACCTCGAACTACAACTATCAGTACAGGACTTTACAATCATCACTATAATAACCTAAGCGGCGCTACACAACATAAGCATCGCCCGACCGCGGAGCGCTCTCCGACCTCGGAGGCTCGAGCGAGTAAATAACTTAAATTAGTTACATTAAAAATATACAAAAATATCATTTTCACAAAATTATAATCCACAAACTATACATCCCGGCACTAAATAATATTCGATAACTATGTACGATATAAAAGCCGGATCATAACCTAAACGAGAGCTCCACTTGAACATTACAAAAACAATAATATAATCACGACTATAGTGCCGATTGTCTAGAACTGCCTGCGGCATACGTTCGCCGCTCGCAGGTGCAAGGTCCCCTAGCCCAGCTAATAGTAAATCTACGACGAGCTAAACTACGGCGACGCGCGGCTCTGACTGACCGCGGCCCTCCTACGATTCATAAATTACGAGAACACGAGAATGAGAAACGTTCAAAAATTTATACATAGATTCATATGATACGAACAACGAATAATACTAGAACACTTACGAGCTAGAAACGCACGAGACGAGCGCTGCGGCTCTGTACAGGCGGCGCGGCTCCGGACGATTACTTACAAATGTACACCGTTACATATTCACAAAGTATACATGCGGCTACAGCACGGCGCTGGGCGGCGGCGGCCCGATGGGGCCCAGCTCCGGCGCCTTCATGAAGAACTTCTCCAGCTTGGCGATGATGTGCTTGCCGTACGTGTACTTGCGCAGCGAGCCAATGTGCGGCCGGATCTTGTGCATCAGCACCTTGCGCTGCGTAGGCTCCGCCACGTCGATCATCTTCTGTACCACGTAGTTCGCGTACTGGTCCTTCATCATCACGTGCAGCGCGCTGCAATTTACCAATTTGCATAAGAAATTTATTTATTCATAGTTCAAAATATGATTAAATTCTTGGAGCAACTTTCTTGGGTCTCAGTGCAAATATTTCATAATTAAAAGTAAATTCACGAATTAATTAGTTAAAATTATTTTCAAGACCACATTCCAACAATGAAGCACTGTTGTGTTTATCTTTGGAAAGAGTCTTTTGAGAACAGTTTAAAGAAAAGTTATTTTGGTACCACGATCCAACCGCATTCATGGGCATGCTCCTGGATAGATAATGGTTTAAGTAGAACAGGCGTTTGTCATTTATCGACAGAAGGCGGATAAAATTCTAATAAATAGAGAAATATTGGATCAAGGTTAAATTTAGTCGCTTACTACATTAGCATCCTTGTTTATCTCTTATCGGAGGACATCAAAGAAATATATGAACGAGTCAATATTGAAAGTATGCGTAAAACCAAGAGAATGAACAATCGCAAGGTAGCGCAGGTGCGGACCTGTCGTTGAAGCCGCAGAGCTCGTCGATGAGCAGCGCGCGCTCGGTGCGCGTGGCGTGCGAGACGCACTTCTCGACCACGTTGGAGGCGAACTTGTGCTGCGACAGCTGCAGCACCTTGCCGCGCACGGCCGCCACCAGCCGCGCGCGGTCCTCGGCCGCGCCGTGCTCCAGCACGTGCTGCACCACGTAGTTGCCGTACTGGTCCTGCGCACCACGCCCGCACCGGTTACTGACACTTGCATCTTCAATATTACCACTCATATCATTAAAGTAGATAGAATAGATGGTGAGTCTATTTGCCATACACCAGGCAATAAAGCAGACTCCAACTCATTACTAAAAATTCTAATTATAAAAAAAAATATAAAAATCTAATAGCACGCGACCCAGGATTTGAACCCATAACCTCCCGATCGGGAGTCATGTTTGCAACCACTCAACCAAGGAGGCAGTCAAATTAAAATTTGTAATTTAAATTTAGGTACTTCATGAAATTCAAACATAGTAACTAATTAACTAGAAAAATCAATACATGAAAGAAATTATACATAAACTGTTCACTACATACAATAAGGTCAACAAAGTAGCGATATTAGTTTTCTTGGAATTTAAGCTTTAGTGTTTGTTTGTATGCGTTTCTGTGTATGTGACGCGCAGGCGGGCCGGTATATCTGTATATCTGTATATCTGTAGTGGTGGAGCGCGTACCTGTATGAGCTGGTCGGTGTGCGCGTGCAGCTCGGCCAGCACGGGCGCGGTCTGGTCGGGCGTGCAGTGCTCGAGGATGCGCTGGATGACGCGGCAGCCGTACGGGTGCGTGGAGAGCGCGTACACCTGGCCCGCGAACGCGTTGATGATGAACTGCAGCGCGCCCGGCTCCACGCACTCGATGCACTTCTGCACCTGCGCAACCACCCCGCACGACCTTTACTCGCCGCCGCTATATTTTTTCTATCGTCTTTATAACAATTTTCTACACTTATTATATTGAAACAAATTCGCGATAATATTTTTGAGGAACTGGATATAAAAAGATTATTTTAAATACATATTTGAGTACAATTACCTTCGTATACCATAAAAACCATTTATTCCAGGCTTCGATCAAAATATTCTCGATAACCATTAGACTCGGGAACAGTATACGCTAATCAATCGTTACATTATTCTATTTAAAAAATGATTCTTATTAGATCAACTCCACGGCTAGTGCTCTATTCCATTTAATTTGATTTCCATCTTTCGATGCTTAGCTTAGAATAGCCAACATATACACATATAAACAAGTAATACGAGCTACGCTCTCTGACAGCTCACTTTACAATAAAATATATACCATCCCATTATTAAAGAGAAAAAAATTAAATTTACTGTATTGCTGATTATACTTACGACGTGGTTCCCATTCTGGTCTTTAACACACTTGAGGACATGCCCGTCCAGTTCCCGCACCACCTCCTGCTGCTGCTCCGCAGGAATGGACTCCAGCGCCTTCTGGATTACTCTGCAGCCGTACATCTGGAGAGCTAACGCCAACACATGGCCTCGAACCTGTAATGTCAAAACGTACAAGTACTCATTAAAAGTAAAATAGTTGTAGTAAATAACTCATATTATGCATTTCTTGTAACACTTAGCAGATGTAATTCCATCTTGACCAATATTTATTTTAATAATGAGTTATGTTCAGAGGATTCAAACGCATTGTCTTGGATTTATTTACAGCACTTTTGATGAGGAACAATTCTGCTATACATAATTTAATACAAGTTTTAACTAATCACTTATAACTTTAAATACTCAAGGCACTGTATGTCGTAACAGCTCTCAGGAAGATCTTTTCCAATTTATTTAACGAATATCATCACTCCCTTTACCCTGTCTAAGCTATAATTTATATAATGTAATTGTAACTGGTGAAACATGGAAGTGTACTACATTCCTCTGCCTAACTCTTCAGGGATTACAAGCGCGATGTTAGGTTTTTTTTATAAATGTTGTCTCCATGTGCAACAATATTTGTTGCGAATGATGAACTTTGAAATGCGTTCAGTGATTTTCGAGAATACTCTTCTAATACAGACAAACAAGCAGACAAATCTCAGTTCAGTTCAAATTTCAGTAATGAAAATTCATAAAATAGACAGACATGTAGCAGTGCCAATTTATATAAAGTTTAATGGCCATAATAGCGTTTGGAGGTAAATTTACGGTTATTATTGATTAAATGTTATAAACAGCCACCTTTTGCGCCAACGTCGTCTTCTGCTCGCCGGTGCCGAACTCGAAGAACTTCTGTATCACATAATTTCCAAACACGTCCGTCATTAAACTATACGCGGCTCCGATGATCTCATTGAACACCATCTGCTTCTCCTGTACCGTCGCTCTCTCTAGTTTCTGCTGTATGAACCTGTAAATATAACATACAATCATGATTAAGACTCTTCAATACATAATAATATTATTGTGAGGCCTGTATAGTGATCACCCTCCGGAGGCCGCTCGCCGCACTGCGACTGCCCCCGTGATGTGCAGAGGCCTTAAGATTTTAGTCGAAAGTTGTTAAACCTTGCGGTAGGCTCTCCGGTTAGTTTACAATCTCTTTTAATTGTACCGTTACTTTAAACGCTTTGCGCTTCTGTTGATGCCCACTATATTGTGAATATTCGCAGGTTCTATATACACATGTATATTTGAAATACGTAATTATTCCTTTCCATTCCATTCCATCATTTTATATTCTATATACATATGTATATTTGAAATACATAATTATTCCTTTTTTGCCCATCTACTCATACATTACCAATTTTCCACTCGCATATCATCATTTTCATCAGATCAGCCTTTACCGTTCCACAGATAGACATAATAGGCCTTTCTCAAGGTGTGATACAACACAGGATACTCCAAAAACAACAAACATCGACAACTCACACCTACACCGTACATATTTATTTGAATTGTTCTGTAATAATTTCATCTAATAACTGCACATTGTTTACTACGATCGCTCAGTCATTATCCTTCAAATAACTCTTCTACAAAACGACTTGTATGGTGAACATGAAAAACGTTTGTTAATGAGATTATGAGAAGATATAACGAAAGAAACAAAACAAAACAAAAAACTTTACTAGTATCAGAGAACCGATTTGCGGAAATAAATCTTACAGACACAAGGTATCAACGCTTTTAAAAAGCTCCCAACGAGTCGAATCGTGTGAATAAAAGTATCAACCTTGTTATACTCATACATTATACACATTCTATATTGTTGTATAATTGTTCCATAATTAACGATTCCGGTTGGTAACTGTTGTATATCGTTTCCGTACATTATAATGTGTCACGAAATGACTTTAAACGTCGCAAACATAATCTGAAGCATAAATTAAAGAATTTGCTTTAAAAGTTCTTTCAAGGCATACAACACATTGGTAACACTACTTAGATACAGCAATATCTATAGGCGACGGTGACCACTTACCATAAAGTGAACTGTATCTGCCCGCATATCATCCCTTTTTCATTTAAAAAGCTAAAAATGTGTTATATTGGCTTCGTCCCACCCCAAACACACACTCCCATAAGTTTTCTCGAATGCGAAAGTATTTAAGAAAGGAAGTATTTATTTATTATACTACTGTTTACATTATATATAACGCAATTTACTAAACCTTAGAAATTCGTTAACAAGTTAAAACGCACGAGTTATTTGTGTTTATATTAAAATCGTTCAGCTGTATAATGTGAACCTCCCATTCGAGTGAAGGTTGTACGGTCGAGAATTAAATTAAATTTCAAATACAAGTTCTATTTTTATAATAATAATATAATCAATAAGGAATCGATGTAAATTATTCTTACAATAGTATCAGCACGCGACTTCGGTTGCTTTCAAGATCAAAATTAAATAAAAACTTGTAATATTAGACATAGAAAAGATTTTGAAAAATGTTACGAAATTTAGTTTAATTATGCAATATATTTTATGTATTTGTACTTCCAAAACCGTGTTAAGCTTTTACTGACTACCTATGATACTTTAGTCTAAAATGGTACTGAGGTGGTCCAATCTTGAAAATATTTCTTCTTAACTTCTTAAAGAATTTCTCTTCACTATGGGTACTTCTTGTCGTAAATTGTAACTATAATTTTCGTTGTATTGTGTTTTTGGCACAAGTGCGTTTAACAATACATTTTGTAGGCAGTTATGTTTCACTGTTCTTTTATCATAAGTGGAGTCTAACAATGCATTTAGCCATAAATTGTGTTTAACTAATACTTTTAGTCGTAACGTCCTATCGGACAAACGGATAGACAATAACTATATTAACTTAAGTTTCGATTAAGCTAAAAATGTATTAATATTATAATATATATACTTGCACTGTGCAACTCAAGACGGAAAACTTATGCTATATTTATGTTGATGTTTTGAATATTAATGCAAGAAAATGTCATTGCGCGGGTCAAGTTCCTTGATTATAAAACTAGTTTCCACTTTTAATTCTATCAAGAGCAGAACAATCAAAATATTTAAGAGGTATTTTAAAATCCATATTTCTAGAAATTCTTCAGTTTCTAGAATTTCTTCAGTTATGAGATGATGTTGTACATTTAAAATATAATATTTATAGTATAATATAAAATAATTTTGGTAATCTTGTGAAATGTTGGAACTGAAAGTAGCAAAAACTTTGTGAGATGTTTTTAAAATCTCGTTCTTTTTTACTGTTCAACACGTGGTCAGACGTGTTTTTGACATTTGCAGAGTTCTTATTCAAGCAGCTATTCCTCAATCAAATACTATCAATTGAAACGAATGTATTGCCTACGACCGTTATAAGTACGTACGTTCACCCGCAGTGTTTTGTGGATCGCAAGAGATAAAAAAATGTGTTACATCAATAGTTGACGTGTGTTCTAAATGTAAAGTACGATAGCTGTTGAAGCACTCGGCAACTCGAATAAATGAACTGTGCTCGGACACAATCAATTGTAACATGTCTGCTACCAATATATTAATAGCTGCTGGAGTCAATAAAGATTTAGTTTTTTTATCGCAATGGGTTTTCACCGTTGTAACGTGTAAATGGGTGCAGGCAACAGGCGAGTGAGGACGTAGGTAGATATGGTAGGTATGGGCGCACCTGGAGCCGTGCTGGTCCTGCGAGAACTCGACGATGTGGTTGGCGAGGTCGCGCAGCTGCAGGTTGGGGAAGCGGTTGTTGCGGAAGTCCTCGAGCAGGCGCGAGCGGCCGGCGGGCGGCTTGTCGGGCAGCGGCGCGCCCGCCGCGGCCGCCGCGG
>DWME01002815.1:0-19826 GCA_018244795.1 Parelbella ahira ahira | reverse complement strand
CCTTTGTGGTGCGTATCTTCGTGTACGCTTCTATGACGGCCGCTTTCCGAACCAGCTCCACCCGCGTGTAGCGCTGGCCGGACGGGTCGCGGAATGTTCTTACTATACGCAGGAGTCGACCTAAGGAAAATATCTTAGGCATAGTATATAGAAATCGGAACATATATGTATAAATGTGTCCAAATTATTAAGTTTTGATTTATAAACACATACACACACGCGCGAACGTGGACGCACGCAATCACGCACGCAGGCAAGCACAAACGCACAAAGCACACACGCACGTACACACACGCACACACGTACATACACACATTATATATAAGAAAGGGTTTAAGTTGTTTGTGTTGCCAGCAGTTTATTTAAAGCTTTGCACTACCCACTTGATTGAATATTTTAAATATCTTACGTGGTCTGTTTTATAAAGTCGACATGACAACATGAAATAAGCATAATCTCTTGACTCAGGTGAGTTACAGATGCTTTATAAATTTGGAGTACTACACTGAATTATCCGGTTTCAGAGAGTTTCGCCTATCGGCTACATAACGCTAATAGACGTGACAATAGCAATTTACAGTGTAAATTTTCAAATTTTGTGACCCCTATCTATATAACTGAAATTAAATAGCTATAATGAAAATTTGAATTTGAATTATTTTTGCTTTACCTTGATGCGATGTTTGTTGCTGATCGTTTTGAATAATTTGCGGTTTCTTCTCAGACTGTCCGAGAATCATTTTCCTTAATTCTGCTCGCTCGGCTTCCTCTCTTTCCAATGACAACTGATAAAATATACAGAGTCATTTATGATTACAAAGTAATTGAAACTATAAGCTAAGATTCTAGTGACCGGTTACCAGGATTGTATTAGCTACCACAATTACTTGAAATCGCCTGTAATATACTATACTACTAAGAAATCTAACTGTATATTTGTTTATATCTATTTTTTATTTATTTTAATCTAATTCTCACCTGCTCCGTAGTCTTTTTATTCGCGAGCATATTTTCGAGGTTCTTGCCCATCTCTTCGAGATCAGACTCCTCGCTCACTGAACTCTCGGCCTCGTCAGTACTCAGCACCTCCGTGCTCTGAAGCACTCGGTTTTGTAATTCGAATATACGTTGACACTCTTCTTTATACCTAAGTTTAAAATTAATTCAATGGAAATACCATTAATAAATGAAACAACAAAATATATTAAATGAAGTAAGAAAACCACAATCGTTAAAAGTTTGTATTTATAGACCACTGACTAGGTCAGAAGAAAATACGTGGCCATCAACAAATAATTTTGTAACACTTTTTACTTTATACACCAAAACAATTTAATTTACCTTTCCTGATGTTCTGCAATGGAGAATCGATTGCCCCTCGAGAATTTAGTCATTCCCTCTTCACCCGCTTTGGCCTTCTCCGTAGATAATGTTCTCACTACGTCAATAACTTCCCAACGAGATAATTTTTTGATCTAAAAAACAAAAATGAGTCAAAATGAAAATAATGTAAAAATATGCTATCGTTAACAATTAAGTAATAAATGCTTCGTCAAATACGCATGAGAAACTTTAATCTTTTACAAAAAAACAATAATTGTTTAATAGAAATTTACAAAGTTTGATGCTTAATTTCAATTAATTGATGATATGATTATAAACGACTGACTTCCTCTTCGGGCACCCCGAACTTCCTGAGCAGCGCCTTGGCGTTGTTGAGGCTGAGCCTCCGGAGGTCGGCGTCGGTGCCGGTGACGGTGCGCTTGGGCTGCTGCTCCTCGTTGGGCTGCTGCGTGGGCTTGTTGGGCACGCGCACGTAGGAGAACCCCTCGCCGCAGCCCGTGGGGTCGGCCGGGCCCGTCAGCTGCAGCAGGCACTTGCCGCGCATCGCCTGGATGTACGCGCGCGTCGTGTTCCACGGAGCCACTTTCACCTGCCAACAAGTACTATATTTAAAAATACATAGCACCCATACCAGCACTACCCAACCGGTATCAGAAAACAATATCGGATTTGTACACTCTAATTCATTTCCAGAAAGGAGTAAAATAAAAGATCTATTAACTTTAAAATTAGCGATATTATCGGCGAAGTTCTGAAGCATTGAAAGATTTGAAACGACTTCTTTTTTATTCCTACTGATGACTAATCTCCGTCACATACAGTTCAAAGGTTCAACAACAGTAGTTATATCTTAAAACAGACTTCCCACTGGTTACAACACAAACTATTTAAATTTAGATTTCTATTGATAAATAATAGGCCAGATTTAAATATGACAAAATATTTTTACCTCATCATCCATTTTCAGCTGCATCTCCTCATCGTCGTCGTCCTGCGGCGTGAATATAAACTTCTCCCCGTAGCCCGCGTCCTTCAAGCGCTGCTCCGCCGACGCCATGCTGAAGTAGGCACAGCACTGCTCGGGGGACACCATAGCGCGGATTTCTTCTTCGGATGGCAAGCGGAAGTCGGACTTCATTACCCACCTGTAAAATATTACATACATATATTTCATTTTATGAAGTGAAGTGTATTCCAACAGTAAAATGACAAAAGGGTGGGGAAAAAATGATGAAACAGCATTTCTAAATACCCACCAATTGGACTCGTGTCCCGTACGTTTGAAATCTGCACAGAGCTTCAAACGTTTTCGTATTGAGCTCTCAGAGTGCGAGGGGAAAGCTTTCTTTATATCGTCCATCTTTATACGCGGTGGATTGTAGACCGACTTCCAGAACAATCTATATATGAACACCTAGAAATAAAACCAATTTTATAAGAAACTATCTGGATAACCTCAGAATGTAAAAAGTAATTAATTTCTTGTACTAGGTACTGAACATATTATATGAAGTTTTGGTGACAAGATACATAAGAGTATTTACTCACTTGCAAAAAGTCTCTGACAAAATTGTTAGCTCTCTTAGAATTAGGTCCTGGAACTTCGTATAGAGGGCATTCTTGTCCAGCCACATATAGTGCATCGATATCACGGACGTAATAAGCTTGCCTGAAATAATATAAGTTTGAATAATATTGTCTGAAAATTTTAAATTTACATTTACGTACATCCATGAATATAGTTATATCAATACATCGTATTGATTAACATAGCCATGTTAATCAATATGATGGAGGCCACATTTTTTTATCGCAAGAAAATCTGCACAATATACAAGTGGCAAAGAGTAGTGTTACTGGTAATAAAGCGACACATGCGGAGGGCGGCGACCTGGCGCGGATGATGAGGAAGTCGGTGGGCGGCAGGTGGTGGTGGTAGATGGGCGCGCGGTACATGTTGTTCTCGACGACGGGCTGCGTGGCGCCGGGCGGCAGGATGCCCAGGAACGGGGACGTGTGCGCGTACACCACCTCGCCGTACTTGAACGGCTTCGGGCCCGTGTCCTGCGGGAAGCCGACACCACCCTTACAACCGATTGGTATGATCACTGCATTAAAAAAACGTGATAATAATAGTAATTAAACGTGTAACGAAGTTGTTTGCAAGTCACGCGACAACGAACAGCATTCAAGTTGCATGACGTCACTAGTTCACGTCAATTTCAGGTCACTTTTCACGTTAAGTCACGTTCACGTCACTACTCAACGTCATCGCTGTTGAAAACAATCAACTTCCCTATTATATGCAGTGGAGTTATTATAATCATGATCAATAATATTGGCACATCTTTTTCCAACCTTCATCATTACGATTTTTATTAAAATTGCTGATGATGACATGGTTAAAGACAAAAAATTTGTGCCGATTTTTGGGTCTTGGTTAAATTTTCAAGGCCATCACAAATTTCACCCGCTCACCTTAACAGCAGTCCGTTTATAATAGTTCTTGATCTTGGTGCACATGCCAATTTGGCTTATGAGCGGCGGATGCTCCTCGCAAAACTCCACCAGGATGAGCTCCCCGTCGCGGCCGCTGAGGTCGTCCGGAGTGCGCATGAAGAACACATCGCCGCCGCCCGACGCCAGCCGCTCCGCCTCGCGTTGCTACACGATAAATAGGACAATAAAATTGCGTAAGCGTTTTTGTATGTGTGTGGATATGTATTCGTATGTGTTCGTGTGTATTTGCATTTGTATGCGAGTGCGTGTGTGCGAAAAAAAAACAAACCTTAGCCTTTTTCTTAATATACTTGAGTAATGGCTGCACAGGATGAGGTCCGGGTTGTGCTAAAGGTCCCGTCGGTTTCCTCAGTGCTGGACGGTGAAAGGCTCTCAGTCGAGCTGGGCTCATGTGGGTCTGTATGAACGGCGCTCTCAACTCCACTACTGGCGTACTATGTTGAATTAGTTGACCTCCTCCCACTTTTAGACGCGGATTTTGAGTCTTCGGTTGGTAGAAGCTAAAAAAATTAATTATAATGATGGTAAAACTTGATTGACACCTGTGTACTCTGTGATTAAGAAAACACATATTTCACCTAGTAATTTTTAATGGTGATGGTGATGATCTTTGGCCTAATCAATTAATTGAACTGTTGTTATTCTTCATAATTCTATAAACAGAAAGGTTTTAATAGATAATGAACGTACACATCATTGGATATGTTGAATGGATCTCTATCGGGTGATTTGGGCGGCGGGGGCGGGGCGTCCTCTTGCAGCACGTTGATGACACCAGCTTTACCCAGCAGTATTTTAGACTTCTTCACGTGCGGGTGAGGTATCTTCACTTTAGGTGCGGGCCCTCGTTCTATATTAAATATTTTAAAATATTTTTTTTTAATAACAATTATTAGTATAAATATAAAATAAGCAAGTGATTGAAAGTAATTACATGCCGATTAAAGTCAATTTTAATGGTATTGTCAGAAGATCCTATTTTTGCAAAACAACACCATTATTACTTACATATTTTGAGCAATTAAAAATCATACCGTTTTTAATGAAGGTCACGTATTATTAGTAAAAAACTTTGATCATAACATTAAGTAAAAATACTAGAAAAAACTAGGAAGAAGATATTGTCCTAAGTCCTAAACTAACAGAATTTCAAAGCCTTTGAACTCACAATGTCAATAAAGAGTATAGATATTCAACGTACATATTACGTATTTTAACTGTATTTACCTCTAGTTATTTTCGAGGGATCGACATCATCAGGTACACCCAATATAATATTCTCATCGTTTGGATCCAGAGTTAATATCTTCGGTTTGGGTATCTTGGGCATGTTCTCAGCGTCCCATATCACATCATCTTCCCATGTACCGTATACTAACTCTTCATTCTCGACCGGGAAGATACTATACCAAGTATTGTCTTCACCATCAGCAGATTGTCCACCAGGTTGATTATTAGTTGCTGTTGATCTGCAATTGTTCATTAGTTTGTAAAAAACAATCATATATATGACTGTGGAATGTGTAATTTTAGACTACTATTTAAACCTAATAAATACACCTCTATAAAATTGACAACAAAGCTGTATAGCATATGAAGGCAACGAAAGAATGTATTAAATCAGTGATTTTGGGACAGGTCTTAAACTAAAATGGCTTAAATAATTAAAATAGCACGACTCACGTAGCCGGTTTGGCTTGCAAAGGCGTGGGCGGCTGCGGGCGCGGGTGCGAGAACTGTTGCGCCGTGCGGCTCACCGACGTGGGCACCCAGCCCGCCGCATTGCTCTTACTGTTCAAACGGGCCAACACCTGCAAGTAAATAGCCACAATTGGTTATATTTATAGCAACTTCGAAAACAGCATAAACATGATTTTCGTTGTAGCCACTGAATTAGTGTGCTTTAGAATCTAATTTTATAGGTGTTTGTGAACTTTGGAGCCATATAAAATTAATTAACTTTAACATCAGGGCCCTATAACTATGGGAACACTAATATATTTTTTTATTATAATATAAAACCTTAGAAACCTCCAAATATGAAGTAGTTCTGATAAATAATTTAGAAAGTTATCCTCACAATCATTAGATCAGAGCATAAGTTTAACAAGTATTGTATAACCATTCAATACATATTAAAGTTAGCCAACCTTGTGTTTCATTTCACTGCCATCCCAAATGACATCATCTTCCCATTGCAACTGCGACACCATGAGAAAGGAGTCATCTGGAAATCCGCTGTCAGGACTATCATTATGTATCCTGTCATGTTCTTCATTTTCCTCTTTAACCTCTTTAGGTTTATCATCGCGATCGGGTGAAGGAGCCTAGAAATGAAGAAAATAATGTTTTATTAAAATAAAATGCACCATAACATTATGACCCGTTATTTAAACATTCGTTTCAATTAAAATTGTCTATATTAGGACCTTGATCATTAAATAGTGACCTTGAGTTTAAATCCATAATCAAAACCCTCGCCGCTCTCGGGCACGTTGAGCATGTCGTACCAAGCCTGGGCGGGCCCGAACCGCCAGTGCGCCGGTGTCGGCCGCTGCGACTTATCGCCGGAAGACGCTGAAGCATTATAGTCTCCGGATGACTGTTGATTTTCTTCCATAGGCCTGAAACGTGACCAACAAGAAACAGTTCAGACATAGTCATTCATTTAAAGAACAATATCCAAAATAAAAAGATAACATATAAAACTATTTTAAAAAAAGATGGTCTGTAATGGTAAAAAGGATAACCATTCCCAGTTTTTTATAACTAAGACCAAGGTAAAAAAAATATGAATGAAATATATACAGAGAAGAAAATGTTGAAACTATTTGGAAAATAGTAACAAACAACTGAGAATCTGATAACAATGCAATTGATTATTCACAAATATATATATATATAGAGAGTGATTAATTATCTGCCATAATATAATTAGAAAAAATTCAAACACAGCAATATTAAACTAAACTTGTATGTAAAGGATTTGTGTACCTACTTTAGAATGTCTACTTCAAATACTATCTCTACAACAAACTGCATCAGAAAAATAACAAATGAAATTTCATTACATTACTCACTTAAGGAATTTCTCCTCATCGTCACTGGCATACTGGGGTTCTGGCAGTTCCTGCTGTTGTGGTGGAGTATCGCTACTCGTACTCCCGCTTCGTTTGCGTCTCCTACGCTTTTTCACGCCTCGCCAAATTTGGGGTAAACTCGAAAGTTTGCCAGGGCCAAACAAACGAGAAAATAAAAGTACCTAGAATGAATAAGAAATTGGCTATATGTTGTTTACTGATGTCATATACTATGTATGACTTATTAAGTTTGTAATCCTTGCACCCATAAATAGTTCAATCAGTATCATTGATCTTTCTTTAACTACCAACTTGCATGAGAATGACTGGGATTATTCATGCTTATGTTTAATAATAGCATTTCATATAAATATGACCACACGAAAACGACCATGTCAGAATCAAAGGTAAAATGCCTACATAAATGATATCAAACTTTTTATAATAGTACAATAATAAATACTTAAATATTTAGTAGTAATATATATCCAATTTCACAGTCATGTAACCTTACAAATACTAATAAACAATATGTTTCAAAAGCTTACTTTATCCGGCCTGAAGTCAGGAAACAGTTCAGTGACATCAACATTGGCATACTTTGATGGCAGCATTGCAGCCAATGGTGTTTCCAATTTCTTAGGTTTATCAGTTTTTTGTCTGCTATAAAATATACACGAGACTGAAGAACTGCCTAACAATAATTGAACACAATCAGTCAACACTAAAAGCAATTATATCTTATTTCTTAACATGCAAGATTTTGAAATCTTTGTAAAAATGGTACCCAAACAAGAATATCAGATATAACTTACGGCACCGACGAGGGTGGAGGCATGAGGCCTCCTTCACCTTCAATATCACCTTCGTAACCCTCATCGTTATTACGCTGCTCATTCCGTTCATAATCATCAATTTCCTCTTTCTCAATCTTCAAATCAGTCTGTGGACAATCACTCTCAGGCTCTATAATATTGTCTTTATCATCCTCCGTTTTTGTTTCGTCTACACCTGTATCTGTTGTCTGCTCATCCGTTTTTTCAGTGCCCAAGTTATCACTACTGTTTACCTCCTAGTGTTAACACAAGTTGCCATTAATATTGTGCAACTAGATGTTAGTAAGCTGTGCTGAACTATTTAATGATGTGTGGTTTACTTGAAACACTAGCGATTCAAATGTTTTGGTGCAGTCAATGGCAAGAATCTATTCAGTGAAGATGAGCGCTATGTAGAGTTAATCTGGATGACTAAGACATATTTATATGTACAACATAACAAAACATGAATGTGCTTAAAATTCTATTATAGCAATAAGCAAAGTTTAGACATCAATTAAGAAATATTACCATATTTAAACATTTATGTGCTATATTGAAAATAGATATAAATACATTGAAATGAGGACAATCATGTCTTGGCAATAAGCAATTAAAAATTATGTTGTAATAATGTGACAATTAAATTGATACTAACGTAAAGATGATAGTGGTTAAGAGGTTAATGCAATATAAATTAATTATATTTCACCTTTTCTTCATCAGCTATGTCATCAATATCAAAGAAGTCCACTGCTGATGGACTTTTTTCAGTGTAATCTGTAACACATTTAATGATTTACATATTTTTATGTATTTCTTAACAAACTTAATTGTATACATTCTATTACTGTTTGTTAAGTTTTACAATAACTTCACAGTATGAAACAATGTTTATGATATTAATGCACTTGTAATACTTATAGCATTTATTGGTCTATTTCAACTTGCGTCGCCATTGAATATATTATTTAATTACATATCATGGTACCGTAATTTAAAAAGTAGAAAAGGTCAAGTCAAATTATATTTTTAATATCATATAATTACATCAATACTGAACAAAACAGACCCTTCTCTTCCTCTTCTTTGACTAAATCTTCTTTATCTAGAACTTCAGATATCATAGATCCAAGACCCAATCGATTAAGAGAGGATAGAAGTCGTTTTGATTCTCCATCCAGAAGACCATCATCCTCAAGTTGACCGCTTTCGTCGATATTACCGAACAAAAATCCCGTCAAGTCTAGACCGGAGCGACTATGTTCTCCTGCATCATCACTATCACACATCTTGGAATTCTGTAGAAATATAAGTTAAAACCTTTCTAAAAACATTTACCGAGCAAAGCAATAATACACCAATAGTACTGCGTAACTCGCATTTGACTTTGATGTTTGACAATGACATGATTTGACATAAAACTTGGATTTTGCTATACGTCAAAAGGGCTGACTTCTACTCAGCCAAGTAAAAATTAACACAAAAATTTAATAGTAATGAATCAAACAAAACTAACTAAAATACTATAATATACATCGGTGAATAATTTTTCCTTTTCTTATATGAATTTTGTACACTTCCATGTGTTTTATGGATTATAGTAGCACATAATGGACAAAAAACTATGTCCACGAGCATTTAAAAATAAAATTAAAGTTTCATCATAGAACATTTTTTGTTAATCATTGATACACTATATATTGCAGAATTATTCGACAATCTTACAATTAGCTCCAGCTTTATTATATAACGGCTTCTGATGTATTTCTTCCATATACACCTTGTTTGGGAATGGTCCAGGTAACGTAGTAAAATATTCGTATTCTCAATTTTAACGTACCTATTTTATAATCTCAAATTATTTTACTTACAAACCGAATTTACAATTTTATGTTAGAGTTTAGTACAGTTATTTATTTCTGTACCGATGTAGTCGACACGACAATGTCTGGCCGAGGTACCACGATAATATTCTACTCAATGCCCCTCACCAGACTCTATTGTGCGCTATTGTTGCCGTATACCTCTCAAGCAGTCTTAAATTTTATAGATATTCTCCTTTTATATACTGTTTACTGGTTTTCGAAGGAGTATTATTATACTGGATAAAAATCCGAAGAAATGCATCTATTCTTCTTGCTCTATTTTGTTAAGGTATCACAGAAGGTGAAATAATAAACGGATACAATAACGCTTCAATGAATCAGGATTCTATCTTTGTCTCGGTGCAAGTAGAAAAAAAGTAAAAAAAAAATATTATATTTATTGGATTTGCTTATTTTCTATTACACATTATTTATTTAAGATCTTTTGCCGACGATTAAAAGGGAATACGTTATACATACATATAAAATCCATAATCACATAAAAAATAATAGCATATTCAAGATTGTTTGTCAGTATACCTATAATACAATTTTTCTTACTTACGTTTAAATACTTACGTTTGTATATAATACTTTTATTATTACTCATGAGTACAATGCCCTAAGTTTAATTCCTTACTTACATCTGAAATGCCAAAATGTTTGAAACAGGAGTGAGGCTGCCTGATTTTAAATTTCGAATCCGTTGGTGATACGTACCTATCCCAATATTCGTAACAGTAGTAATTAATCACGTGAGTCTGCTAACTATTTGTAATGTTAATAGCTCGAATGTCACCCTAAACAAAGATAAATGTGTTAAGCACACAACATAAATTTGATGATAATCAATTTATGGGTCACCAATTCCAACATTCCATGTATTATTATAATATAAATGCAGGCATCGGAAGCTATGGATTGATTTAATGAAGATATTATGTTAATATGGTGTAATTAACGATTTTGTTCGGATAAATACTTTACTGCAGTATTTTTTTGTTTTTTTAACTTTTTATTATTGCTTTTAGTGGATTTCCTTTTGGCAACTGGGCTCTGGACACCTTATTCGCATAGTAATAATATATTAAATACTTAGTTATATATTAAAAATTATCGTTTAACCACTAAATCCTTAGTTTGTAATCCATAATTCGTATATACACTATTGGTACTAAATGCTCCTATAAATAACAGTTTCATTTAAATGTAATGTATGCTTATATAATATACCTACATATTCACCAACATCGAAAAATGTTCAATATTAGTAAAATGACTCCATTTAAAGAGCGCATTAAAAATTCATATATCATATTTATATTCATTATACCTACATTTTTATTATCCTAAAAGGCATGCCAACTGCCAGGCATGCACTGCTTGGTGAGTGGTGACCGTCGCCTATAGACATTTGCAACATCAGGACTGTACCTATATTCTAAGCTTAAATTTTGTCCGAAAATAATTCCAATACAAAAAATGCCGTGATTAAATTACTCAGATAAAAAGTTTAAGGCGCTAGAGCTAATAATGCTTAATAAAATTTATTGCATCGCAGTTTAGGCTCTGTGCCAGAAACCAATATACGTTCCTCGGTATTGTAGAACACAAGTACTTCGTAGAATAGGACTGGGAGGAAACCACATCTCACCACTAAAAACATTACAAGCGAAGGCTCACAAATTAAATTTCTTTGCACTAATTCATTACTAAGCCAGCCTCTCACAATAAAATTAAATGTTAAATTGATATCTCAATTAAGAAGTGAATTTAAAAGGGAAATTAATGAAAACCTTAAAGATACGGGAAAACCATATTCATTTAATATCATAACAATATTCATTTAATGATCTTATGAATAACGAACTCTCAATCTCTAATACTTCCGATTGTACTGTAAGTATTAATATTGTATATAGATGGTATGAACGAGGCTATATACTACCCTAAGTAACATCAAGTAGAATAGGTGGTGAGCCTATTGCCATACACCGGCTACAAATCTAGACATCGAATCACTACTAGAAATTCTACATTAAAAAAAACCAATAGTAAGTACTCGACCCGGAATTGGAACCCAGGACTCCCTGATCGACAGTCGCGCTTGCAACCACTCGACCAACGAGGCAGTCAACAATAAGTATAAATTATAATAACAGGAAAGTTAAAGCCGTGTAGTGGATGAATTAGTACGGATCTTACATAATACATGTAGGTATGTACATACTCGTACCTACCTACCTAAGTTTTGTTTAAATTGTGTAATATTTTGTATCTCGTCCCGAAGTACCTTTCTTTTAATGTTGGTGAACATTGAACTTAGATTTAATGGGTGCTCAATCCTTTGACTGCCGTTGTAAATGAAGTTTACTTGGTCCGGCTATAACTTTTCCTCCTGGATAGAGAAGCTCGCTAATAATGTACGTAACGGAATTAACCGGTCTTAGGGCTAATTAGACTGAGACGACATTTTCAAGGCTTAAAAAAGTTAGGTTTCATTCTCCTAATTGAGAGTGCCTAGTTTTTTTTACAAAAACGAAATGTTCTGAAAAATTCGTAGTAGTAGATACTCAACTTTTGGGTTAGCAAATGAATCTAAGTAGCTACAGTTAAAATCGCGAAGATTTTTTATGCTTTTATACATAACTTTTTAAGTACCATCTAATCCATCAATTTACTTTAATATCGGTAAACCAATTAACTTACGACGAGATCCTTATCACAGTAGCATTTCTAGTGCCTAATAAAACCTCGGAGCAACTCTAATAATGTTGTGGATGCAGTTAATTACGTCGTGCAGATAGTAATCTTCTCCACAAATTTCAGAGAAATATGTTGTTGTTACAGCAAAATAGCCTGTGTAGATAGAACCGAATACAGGTGCGAATAGGAATAGTCGAATGGCAAGCTTTTAGAGTACCTAGCTGAGTAACAACAAATAAACCCGTTCACTCGTTTGCTCGTTCATGCAATCGCTCGTGTGACTTTGAAAATGTTTCAGTTTTCAAATGTTATTGCATTAAGCAACAACGTGAGCGGCTATTAAATGGAAATTTACATTGCCGCTTCTGTGCTTGGGAGGGTAGGTAGAGACATTTGGTTCATGAAGTATTACTTTTTTTGTTAGTTTTGTCTAATTTTTAGACGGTAGACATGTATGTATGTCGAAACACAGGTTTCGCTGAGCTCGGCAGACAACGCTTCATGTCATTATTCCGTTGCTCTAGTAGTTTGTATACATAATAATTTTAAGATTTTTGGTGGACACAGAAATTATTATTATTATTATTAGTATTCACACGTGAATAGTTTTGTATAAAGAAAAATGAATGTTATCATAAATATAATCAAATTCGTAAGAAAATGGAAATGAGCTGACAGACCGCGGGCAGGTTTCGCGAGATTTCCTTTTGAAATCGCTGAAGCGACTAAAGCGTCTTGAAACTGTTTCTCTAACAATTGAAGCGCCCCTTTCTTGAGTATCTGCTCTTTTTCATTCATTGTTATTGCACTGATGTGGAATATGACTTTGAGTATGCATTGTATATATCAATACAATGACATTACAAAATTTATTCAGGTCAACACATTCAATTGAATTATTATAATTGTTTTACGGATCGTTGAAGCAAATCGAGTTGAAGTTACAATAGATTGTAGTGTAGATACAAGAAAAAGTCTGTTGAGTCTTTTTTTGTACAACGGGCACAGATTCAAACGCAACGCTATTGCAAAATTATTGACATATTATTATGATTGAATCAAAATACCATTACTTTATTATATATTAAGGTTTCCAGCGTTCAAACTAACCTGTGGTCACAAATGGGAATGAAGTTACACATGAAATTAACCCCAAACCAAGTGCAGTATACATATAATAAACAACATACATACCCTGCCGGACGGAAATAACAACGCAAATACCTCTGCTGTATCTGTTTCATTGCAGTTTTAGTGTGTTGCTTGCAGAATACTTAAAACTAAAGTATCAATGTACTAAAACCCATACATGACTTCCACAGTCGAACTGTAGCCTTAAATTTCAGCAGCTTTTACAGTGTTTATGAATGTTATGAACTGAATTTTATTTTTAATTAAAATAATCAATGATTTAACGGGATTTGCTTAAACCTATATTGTATGTAATTTATCGCTCAATTGCTTTCCTATTTAAAGTTTTCTTGACATGATAGTTATTAAAAAGGTAATGTTAAAATGCATATTATATTTAAATGAATTACGTACACAAACGTATTTAAGTCGTTACCAATTTATTTATTATATTGTTGTTAAGAAATGTTGACTCGATGTCAAATGACATTATCTGAACTCAACCGATGTGATGATTAAAATTTATATGGACTGCAAACCTTGTAAGCATAAATTCAAAGTGAAAGTCGGCACTAAACGATTCAATTTTAGAAAATTGCTATCAAATGGGAAAACCGATTACTTGTGAACTGGTTCAAGTAGAGAACTTACTCACGTACATTGAAAATGGCATGCTAAAGTTAGCTGTTAAGCTATTTACGATCGTTTCCGATGTCTGCACGAGTACGAGAGTGAATTCGAATGGATGTTGCTAAAGTTGTTTGCATACAGATGTTTGTTTTAGAATCACTCACTTCAATGTATTGCGCTGAATGGTCAAGATCTGCATTTCGTAGAAAGTTACCTTATTAGAAAGTCATTATGTATGTTGTAACTGGGCAGGTGTTAGAGAAGTCGTCAGGTTTTTAATGTCACTAATCATTCACGCCCATTAAATTATTCTCTACGCATATTGACATATAGGTACTTATTGTTGTATACAGAATTAAAAACATATTGAATTTAGCTTTTTCCGGTAGCTACTCGGTATAAGCAAATACATATTAGTAACATTAGAGAGATATTGCAAAATAAGACATACCCATATCAAATTATAATAGATATTACAGCACATTTTTAGATTTGAGCAAACATTCATTTCTATTTGAGGCTGAGTAGGTATATACGTATGTATGTCAATATGCTTCACCTCATATATAGCTTTTTATACATTTGTATTTGTTAAATACAAGTGTATAAAATAAATAAACGCAATAATAGCTGTAATAGTTTTAATTTTTAACCAGTGATTCCGGAGGTCGGGGTCACCAACCTCTTGGCACACACCTCATAATTTTTAAAAAGTCATATACATTTAAAACTGAATTATTGACCACGATAATGGTGTACTGAAAGTAGGTTATCATTTTTCATAAGGCATGCGAAGAAAAAAAGTTTGCCATAATGTTCTTTATAGAGCCTGGAGTACTGCCAACCCGCACTTGGGCAGCGTGGTAAATCATGGTTTCGTAACTTTCGTTCCAAGAGCACACTCGTGTCCAATAATGGAATAACTAAAAGGTTGTTGATAATGAATGCTCATTTAAAGTACTTTTTATTCTTTCATTTTTTCTTTTTACTCTTGTACCGTGAAACATAAGAATCTTATTTTAACTTTTATAAATTGTCTGAAAATGTATAAAGAAAAAACTCACAGCGCCGGTAAAAGCAAGCAAGTGAATTTTAACGTAAAAATTATTATCACGAAAAATTAATTTATTTTACGAGCGTAAAATGTTAAGTACTCTAATTGAAGCCATGTTCTTTACGGAGCCTTGATTAAAAAGCAATTACGATATGAATTCCTAAGGTCCTACTTATCTGCTGAAAATTTATATAATGCGTAACGTTATTGTATGTTGTAGGTTCGGAGGAAGGTCACTCACCTGTGTTGATGAAATATGTCAATAAATGTCTGATGATTAGAAGTCTTCCAAAGCCGTGTGCGTTTGTGAAGAGAACGATGAATATAGAAGGTATATCAAGTCTAGAAAGATTTATATTTTGCACTTAGTGCTCTTTCCTACCTTGTAAAGGATCGAATTATACTGCATATGTACACAGTTACGTACAAAATCGTATATACGCATATGTCTGCAGGAAAATAATAATCATGCTAAGAACTACTACTTCATTTCTTTTTCATTTTTGAATTACATAAGAAGTAAAGATATACATATTCATATTATAAATATTGTATAGTAAGTATCTATATTATTACAATATGAATAGAAATCATAGTAAATATAAATAATATTCATCCCTAGTTTCGTTTTAGATAAAATTTGCTTCCATTGTCAGATATTTACGAAAACCCGAAAGTGCTGTCCAAAGGTTCGCCCTTTTTCGTGACTCCAAAACTTTTTCAAGTACGAATATTCTGTAGCAAGCTTCGTTCGTTTAACCATAAATATGTTATAAGTTTGCTAAATACATGTTACATTTCTTAAAATAACTTTTTAAAAAATGTGACATGTTCAAAATTCGGCACTTCTATGTCTAAAGTTCTCTTCGCGCACACTCTTAAAACCTTAATTACTTTTTTATAATATCTACTTCACAATATACTACATATAATATATGTTGTAATTGAAAGTGTAATAAGCTTAAAAACTATCACATCAATGTTAGCCAAGTTATAACTAACATTTATTTGTAGAGTTGCGATATGTTAACTAAAAGTAATTAAGAACGGACACCCTGTAAGAGACCGGGCGTGAAGATATGTATGTATATACATATGTTGTTACTAAGAATTCTACACCGAAATAATAGCAACGAGTGTTTAAAAAAACGAATCTACTGTTCTATGACGCTACCAAAGCTGTATAGAATAATGGAATATTTGTAATAATATGCGACGAAACGGTTTTAATTTACAACCTAACGACTATTTACGATTTTTAAATCTATAAAAATAAAACCAACTTACAACTTATTGGCTTCCAGTGTAAGTAAAAAAAAATATTTGTATTTGTGTAAGAGCTGTGGATTTTGTTTTTAATAAAATAAAATAAAAAAAAAGTATGATAAATAAAAAAGGACACACACAACACGATCATAATTCTCTTAGGTATTAAACAGGCTCTTGTACCTTTTAGTTTAGAGCCTTGCACAAGAATAAATAAATAAATAAATTAGTCATCCGTATGCATTTAAATGAAAAGCTACACAACTATTCAGCAATCGTTAACATGTAACTAATTTATTAGGTTCTTCAACAGTTTTACAGTTACCCGAACAAGTGAGCTCAGTAATTTAATTAATAGAGCTCGTTAAAATAGTTCTCGAGAGTTTTCACTTTAAATAATATTTCATGTAGGTGCATCCCACGTTTGCACAGGCAGCCTGCAAAACTTTCAGTACAGTATTAAAGTCGGGATGATTAAAAGAGTTCAGCTTAATAGTTTCCAAACTGTTTTAGCCGTGTGTTTCGTAAATCCAGTAGCAGTTATCTCTTTACTTTCCGATGCGCGAGTTTCAAACGCTTTTTTTATTTCAGTTCGGAAACTGATCGCTTCGTGAACCCACGCCGCTCTATTCATCTATTTTGCATTATAAAAAGGCTGCAGACAGACGTTGGTGCTGGCAAGTCGATGTGAAGCCGATGTAGCGCTCATTAGGGAAGACTTGTGTCCAGAAGTGGACTGCGATAGGCAATTGGTTAGAATTATGATGATGTTTTAAACAGATTTAAATGCTTTATAAATTTAAATTAAAAGTTGCTTACTTGAATCTATACTACAGCCTGATTACTGGATACAAATATATAAACATCATATTATGCAGGTATATGGTATGTAATAAATGCAAACAAATATGAATGAATGTGAAAATACCACGAATCAGATGATTGCTGTTGATTCAAGTTAAGTGTAAACACGAAAAAAATTTCGCAAAGAAAATAAGACTTCAGTAAAAGGTGAGGGTGTAAAAAAAGCTTAAGCCACCTGCCACGACGGAGTGATGAAGGCTTAGTGTGAATGTGACAGTGACAATTTCAACACTTTTTGCGATTGCGGCGCCATTTTGCCAACTTAGTTCGTAAATGTTCCACAGCTACGGCTATCTCGTTTATGTTAATCGCCGGTTCTCGTCTAAAAACTAATATACATCTTCGAATGTATCGTTTCTGTTTTTAGTACTTTGTGACTTCTATATGCTTTTATATATACCTGATCATCTATAATGTCATGTGATCTCAAAATAATTTCTATAATAGTACCAGACTGTTGATAAACTACATTTATACTTGATGTTTTCCTTCACCGTTAGCAAGTGGTATTTAAACTTAAAACGATGGGGATTTGAACCCAGCAACCCCTAAATGGAGGGCTGAATTCTTAAGGTTGCTTTTTTGAGCGCCAATAATGCAACGCATAAAACTGTATAGTACCCGCAGTGTAATTTTATACAATCTTTAATTATGATTGAATCTAAATGTACTGTTAATATAGGTTTTTCATTACATAGCACAATGATAAAAAATCAAGCCGTTCAAATGTGGGTTTCAGAGAAGACGGTGACGGTGTGAAGAAGCATACCAAGATTTATAAGCAAAGCATTGAAACTCAAGACGAACTGTGTTTTTTTTATTATTATGTATTATGTACATACGATGCAAATCATACATTGTTATCTTTATGGTTCATTGACGTGATCTCGCGCCTGTAATCTCTGAAGGGGTAGGCACAAGAGCAGGAATGGTTAAATGTCAGATATATGTACATATGTATATACATACATTTGTTGAACATCATATATACATTGTTAACTTTACGGTTCATTGACGTGACCTTACGCCTGTAATCTTTGAAGCGGTAGGCGGAAGAGTAGAGATGCTTAATTGTCATTCACTTCAGATGAAGTGATTCTATTTAAATGTTCTGATCAATGCAATCAATACACTTTTGAAATATTTATTTGATTATTTAAAAATTTATTCCATATCTTGATTAGAAATCAAAACCAAAACTCTAATATTGAGTCTGAAGAAAAACTCTGAAATATAATCGTGCTCACTCTACTGTGTTACATTAAATTAAAACTTCCAAATTTTTAAAGATTCTGAGAAGAAACTAGAGACCGCCAGTCTATGTTTTGCGTTTTCATATTAGATGTAATAAAATATAACACAGATCTTACCGAGACTTACAAAATATATACGATTTTACGTAAATAGCTCATTTAACTAGTACCTACCTACCTTCATTATGAACATAATGTGCACGATGTAAATTTTGTAGAGAAGAGGACGATTAGAATATAGATACAAGTATACACGTATACTGTAAGTATATTTTACATTATACATATTATATAACATCACTATTAAATAGTGATGTTACATACAAATTTTGTATGTCCCATGTAATCCAGTGAAGTTAGCGGGGAACATGGAATCTTTGTATAGAAGAAAAATTATTTCATATTATCATACCAGTTCCTTTACAAGGTAGGTAGAGAACACTGAGTGTATCGCGAACTCCAAAAGTATTATGACAGGTATCACATCATAAAAATTTGAATAACTTTTACATGAAAAGAAGGTGAACCGTTTTACTATTAAACGTCTCGCGAGTGTTTGATTGAAATTAGTGTAATGTTTGAAACTGTAATTATTGTATGACTATTATAATAGTTATATATCATAGAATAGTCTATGAGTCATATAATATTATGATAGTCATATGATAATTATGATTACAATCTTTCTGAACTGTTTTCTGAATGATAGTGTTTTGACATATAACAATTTAGTCGCAAATTAGCGGTATGTATGTAGAAAAAGTACGTGAGTTAAGCCGATACATATGTAGTCAAAGGTTAATAGTTGTACACCGGATATGTTGCAGGCGTTGTTTAGTACGAATATAACCATGTAATGAAGTTTCAAAATTAACATCAAAGCGCCTCCGTTGAGCGCACCTCACAATTAGTTTTTGATGTACAAATTATAGCTCAAGGCTTACGTGATAAAATTACCAGCACATCGCTTCACAGCTCACATTAGGCTGTCTAAATATAACTTGCAGTAAAGGTTTATTTTATACACTCCTTCGACGACGACTTTAGTTTGTAAGCGCAAAGGTTCGTTTCGATTTGTGATTTTAATGCTATTTTTCGTCAATGTTATGTGCAAGAACGTTTTAAATTATTGTTAAACGCCAGTTCTTTTACGGGGTACGCAAGCCACGCGCGGTAATTTTGTTCTATTTTTAAAATTAATCGTAATTTTTATTGTAGCAGAATTGATTTGAGCTGCAAATGTTATACTCATGTAACACATATAAATGAAACACACCAATTTTTCAAAACTCCAG
>DWME01002814.1:0-19832 GCA_018244795.1 Parelbella ahira ahira | reverse complement strand
AGCGTTGGGATTCGCTGATCGTTGCCCGGGGTGCGCCAGACGTACAATCTCAGAAGGTACGTCGCTCGGGGAGGCTCGGTTCCTACTCTAACACGAAGGCTTGGTCAATCGCGATCAGAGCTCTCGTCAATTTGCTAGTTGTCACTAGACTTTAATGGCTTTCCAGATCTTGCCCAAATCATCCTTGTTTGTTTATTGAAATCCCGGGAACAACAGTAAACGCAAAGTAAATAGAGCGTAACACGACCTTTTCAACCTCCCCCAAGGTGGTCTGTTATCCTTTGATTCTGCTCCACGTCCAAAAAAGGGATTAAATATGTCTAATGTCTAGGAACCCTTTTAGTATACAATTAAAACACTAATCGCTTGTGCATTTTATATTCAGTTTGTTCCATTTCAGCGATATTGTTTTTGCATTTGAAAAGCTGCCTGTTTCATAGGCCATCATTTAGTATAGTGACCTCGATTATAATCCACAGCATTCCTTCACTCCTGATGGTTGAAGTTATTCTGTATCTAAGCTAGTTGTTGCATGCATATTCAGAAGACAATTGAGAGTGATAATGTCACGTTCAATTTGCAACGACAAAACGCTCCTATACCTATATGTAGGTATTTAGTACTAATATGCACATTGAAAACTCGAGTGCACCCGTCATAGCTCAACCTGAAACCGCGTCGGGTCTATAAGCGCTTAACAAAGTAATGCCCAAATGTCTATAGATAAACTTGTAAAAATTATAATACTCTTAAGGACTGGAGGTAAATACTTAATATTAAAATTCCGTTGTTCGCAGTAAAGTGAGGAAACAGAAAGGGCTTCGCTAATGAGATAATAACATTCCCCGCACAGGTGGCTGCCGGCCCACGAATTCTGCTGTTTACCTTACTCACGTTTATCGCTTATACTTTCATGTATAAACTCGAGAATTTATATTTTCTTCGAATGAAAACATAGTCTGCGTTGTACGTTTACGTAAAAATGTATTATAAAATATATATAACATAGCTTAAAATCACCCCGTATCACTGATATACGCATGTGTACTATTTCGATAGTCCCCAGTGTAAATCTTATCCAACGAGTCGTCTTCTTAAGATCGTTGGCATAACAAGCTGGAATAATATATTAGGACGAGCCCGAGCCAGTCGCGCAACTAACAGTAATGTCTTGAGAAAACTCACCAGGCCATCTGATCCCAAACTGAGCATCGCCCGTGGTATGGTTACCAAGCAGCAAATAAACTACACCTATACATTTCTAAATATATACATACTTATGTAAATAATTTAACTCCCAGATACAGAACAAATACTTACAGCATTCATGTTGGTCCTGAGTGGAAATAGAATCCACAACACTGCTGCACAGCAATCAGAATCACTAACTACTGCACCAACAACCCCAACAAAATCGCTTCTTGTGGAAAAAGAGACGCGGCATCAAGCATTACTCATTTTCTAACTAATACTCGGTGTTACTGTTAACCTTCCGTACTCTTAAATCTGAACGAATGCGAATTAGTGACTGCCCTTTTTATTAACACGAGTTTGAAGGGCAGCCCGAGAAATAAAGGTAATAATTAAAATAACCCTCTCCAGCTTCATACACTGAATCTGATAACTAATTAATTATTGACATCAAAATTTGTCGACATATTTGGTCAGTCCGCTGACAGGTCAACAAGCTACATCTACGGGCTACTTTGATTATGTACACTCTGTAGGTTACATACATATATATAATTGTTGAAGCTTGGTACCCTAGGTTTAATTGAAATTGAATTTAATTAACAATCAATCGCCTATTGTCGGACAACACACGAACACGGGGGCGTAACTGGTCACAAATAGACCATAGAGAGATTAATAATACATATTAGCTACTTATCAGTTTCCACTATTGTTCAAAATGGAAATAAATAGTTACTTCAAATAAATATTAGATATGTGTAGTGACACATCAGCATGTTGCCTTACTTTTCTAAGATCGAGAATTGATTTGATATGATAAAACAATCATATTACATTTAAACTGTACAGAAATACCCCCCTAAATCTTTTTATTAAATATTATAGCAAGAAATATGCTTTGGAGGAACAATGTCAAGCTGTAGCATCTGTTCGCTCCCAAACGCAGCACGATCACGTACACCCTAATGCTGGAAACAGAAGATAAATCGGACGACAAATCTACACGTTGAGATTTGCGCAAGCTTCCCGCGGCAAAAATATTTCATTTTTCTACTCTCTTGCACAATTCCTCTGTCTTGTACCAAAATAATTTATATTCAAAACTATTTGTATTATTATATTCAAAAATAGTTTTAAAATCAACTTTATTAACACTGTTTGAAAAGGCATACGTAATATTTTTTGTAACTACAGCAAAATATTACCTTATTTCATGAACACTATTATGAGTTGCTTCGTTAGTCGAGTGGTGCAAGCGCGAAAGCTGATCGAGAGATCCTGTATTCGACCCGAGGTTGGGTACTATCGGGTTTTTCTTGAAATTCCTAGTAGTAGCTCGAGGTCTGAATTTGTGGTTGATATATGGCAATAGGCTCACCCACTATTCCATAGTGACACGTAACTAATATAACTATGACATAACTGGCGAATCATTGGGGTATACTACGAGCATATTCTTCTGCTTGTCTCTTCCGGGTTAAAAGACGTGATTTACCTTACAATTATAAACGGTCTAAGCTCTGCTGGACCCGTTACCACTGGACGGCGAACTAACACACAACATGACAATATACAACATAACTAAACAACAAATCAAGACATAGCGTGGGCGCGTCTACTCAAACATGAACTAAGCTACGAAAACTCCTTTTTCAAAAATTCTGTTTTGCGAACCGTGTGACTCTACATTTTCTGATGTAAGGCGACGGTCACGTACACCGTAATCCTGCCGGCAGGTGGACCGACAATACGAAGACAAATCTACGCTTTTAAATTTAGTTAACGCTTCATTTGTTTGACTGTAGACTAGAACGAGAAATGTTTTACTTGTAGAGTTTGCCAGCTATTATCCTTGACTTTAGTTAAATATATGGTAACTGAGCGTTAATTGTTGATTTAAGTGTTGTACTTAAATACGAAAATTTTATAAACGCTGAATTTATATATTTTGCACGAAGGATATCCCCAACAATATATAATTTCATTGACATTAATATAGCACTTCCATATGTATTTCGATCGTGACCTTTAGCCGAATTCGAACGTCGTATTAGTTAAGTGTAAATATGTTTACGTCGAAAAGTAATACTGAATCTTTTACCCGACAAGGGAACCAATCGTGACGATACTTTTGACATCACATCAAATCCGTTTTTACACGATTTATTTACATTTGACATAATCTATCTTAGAAGTGTTCTAGATAACCTAAATGGTTATCAATAAAATATATATTGTAGAAATACGGTTTATGTATTAATATATTAAAGTGGGTTCAGTAAACACGGCATGTTCTCGGTACTCCGATGACCGAATGCCACAGTTGGAGTCGTGCGTTCCATCCGAGCCGATTACATTCACCGTTGCAATTTGCATCTTCTGCACGCAAGATAGCTCCGACGTGTCTGTCGATTGCTCTGCGGACGTGATGCGCGTTCTAAATACCTTCAACATATTTTAGATTAAGTTTAAAATACATGTTATAAAATATTTAAGAAGTCAAGATAGAGAAAACGTTGGTATTTTTAAGTGACTTCATTACGTGGTAGCAGGAATCAATTTTATGTTCGATTATTGGTTTTAATATCGAGTATATTATCACATTTCGTTACTAAAATTCGGATTACAAGATGTGTTTTCATTTAATGTGGTTAGGAATCGTATGACACTATTCCTTAAAGTGAAGAGATTGGTTAAAGCCAGTTTTCAAACAATCTATTAGGCAGTGCCCCTTGGGGAAATACATTTATACATCCGCGAGCACACTTCGGATAGGTATCATTAGATAAATATTACGCATTTCCCGCAATACTGAACAGAAACGAAATCGAGACCCGGAATCCATTACGCACTACGCGGTGGCGTGTACAATTTCTTTTTTTGTATGAAAACCTTCCCAGGGGCCGGTAATGGAGAAAGTTTTTCCTTCTCCGGTAATTGTTAGGGCCGATGTAAGGTAATAAATAACCACAGCCTGTGGCCCTCTGATTGAACTTGCTAATGAATGAAGGATAAGAAATTCGGAAATCGAAACGTAAATTCATCGGAAAGGGGCACTTTTGTGACTCGTTTGAAAAATTGCCCAAGTTTTTTATAGCTTCACCTCGCTGAGGTGAAAGTAGAAGCGTCATTTTACGGAACGAATAACTTTTTACTTAACATGGGTTCCCAAGATTATACGTCAAATTTCACGTTGAAGTAAATTTATTTTATATATTTAGCACTATGCTCGAGTTTGGCTGCAACGTCACGTAATGGAGAACAAGATGCAGCCAAAAGATAGAAAATAGATAAAAGTTATAATTACGTATCTACTAATAAAAAATGCTATTATTTTTCTATCTACAGATGGTTCAGATTATACGATAAAAAATTGAATAAAACTCTGACGCACGTTTTAATTGTACAAATTGTATATCAATTGTACAAGTTGCATATGTACGTTACAGAAATAACAAATGAATTACGTGCATAAAAAATGATCTGAGACAGCTGTACCTACGTAATGTAGGCAGAAAAACGGTGGATGTAAAATTGAAAAGCCCAAATCCGTGGCCCGCACTGACGGAGCCATCAATAATTCTCTTCAATGTATGCATTAAAAATCGCCTTTTCCCATATCAAAGGCGTCGGTGTTTTCTTAACAAAGTGAGTGCGTGATCGGGGCGTCAATGAGACGATCTGAGACCCTTGTTTTTCTATACGTCTCACTTTCACAGCCTGACCAATAGGATACGTAAGGGAATTGTAACCCGTTTTTTATTCTGCTTACGGAGCAATACATTCTATTGATAACCTTTTCTTGGCAATAAATTTCCGGAAAGTTAAACAGTTTACTCGATGTTACATTGAAACAATGGAAAATAGCAGTTCAATATTGGGTTACTTGATCACTGTAAGTTACAACATATTATAACCAAGTACAAAAGTTTTGTCCGATCATTTACTACCGCTCTAGTTACTCACCAGACCTGAAACGGGAATTCCAGGCCTAAATACAATACCTTATTATATACCTACAAACATTCAATACAAAATACTTAATAACAGAACACAAAATACCTAAGTAAGAAAGTTAATTACTCTAACATCCATATTAAACATTAATTGGATTTGCTTAGACTTGTTTCGGGAATCATTTGTACTCTCGCTTTTAAATATCTTTTAAAATTAAGCTTTCAAATTTTATTAAACGAGTGTTACCGTCACGTGTGTATTTCATTAATATTCTTACAAGCGGTAACCAATAAAAAATTAATTGGGCATCATGAATTTCACCGTGACGCCTAAAACAACAGCGACCAACAACACTCGCACGCCGCGACGGGTTAAAAATAGAGCATTAAATATTTTGAATTTCAATTAGTACGGAAGTGAACCCTCGCGGGTTCACGTCATATTACAAAAGGACAACGATGCCCGCTACCCCGTGGCCCGCCAATTAAATAACCATTCTTCCATAATGGTCGCATTATAAATTGAAAGGTACGATTTTAAAATAATGATATATACGATTTTACTGTTGATGTAAAATAGTATGAAGCTGTACCCCAATACGCGTATGTTTTATGAGATTATAATATAGAAACTTTTAACCATTATTGTTTTAGGACATCAACAAAAAACATTCCCGCCAATCAATTTAAATTTAACTTCAATTGTGGTCAGTAATTGACCATCAAAAACATTTATATACATTGCACTAATGTTGAAATAACATTTTTTATTATAAGGTAAATTCATTTCTAAAAATTTACATTAAGCGCTTCATTGCACTTCACATAATACGATATACATACATAGTTATTCCTTATTGTACATCAAAAAGATAGAGAAACAGAGACGGTACACATTTGAAGCGTATATTTATATATATACTATTAATGCTTTACAATTAGACAAAGCCTATAAAATATCGCTTATGTATTATACAATTGATTTTCAATTAAATAACTGACATCTTGTATAACGGGTGCGTCATAAATTGATATCGAATTCAAATTGGTCCGATTTGTATTTTACCCGTTCGCGGTGGAAATTACTTTGTCATTAATCGGACGCAATAAGCATGATAGGTGTTTACGAGAATTTTATAAAATTGTTATTGTTAAAGCCTTAACAATAGCCAGTGCATTGGGGATGTACTCATTTTATACATTTTTATGTTGATGTAATTGTTATTAAAGCGCTCTTAACGCTGAGGCGGTACCATGTCATAGCGCAGTATAGCGAAGCATAGCGTAGCATAGTGTAACATAGCATATCACAGTGTAGCATAGCATAACATAACGCAGTCGTGAATATTAAACTATCATGAGCGTTTACAGGCTTAAAAAAAGCAATATGAAACGTCTCTGATTTTTATCGTATGTTATGAGTGACTTAATCACACAAAAGGTATGTTAAATGTTGAATTGGTCTTCGTAGTTAGCATGTACGAAAACTCTTTCAACATTTGAAGTGAATTGAAGGTTTATTATTAATTTCGGTGGCCCTCTGTCGCTAATTCCCTTAGCACTTATCCCTTAACGACGTGCGAACAGTGTCTTTAACGATCAGCATAGTGTGTTTACAGCCTTAAAGCTTGAGCATTACGATAAATTAAAATCGTTTTGCTACGATATTTATCGTCATTCAAAAGGAAAAGAAATTAAAGCCTAGTTTATTCAAATGATGCTGATAAATTTACTCACAATTCAGCTACAGCTCAGCCGAAATGAATGGCCCAAAATTAAGTTGCCAACTAAATTGGTAGATAAATTGGATTCTCCGTAACCGAGCAGGCTGCTAGACAAAATTTTGTCAGATTAATTCACTCGTTTGACCCAACCCATTTATTCTGAATAAGTTATAAATGTTCCATTTAATAATAAAGTTTTTTATTTATAAAATCATCCAGACTTTTTAAACGTTTTTTTTACATAATGTGGCTTTACACACTGTTGTTTAATAATATAAAACTTTGCATTTTATTGTCACAAAAACTCTGTTAGAAATATGTTACAAAATTAACGAGTACGCTTGTCTTCTAACCTTAATTAATACAGCAGCCTTTGAATGCTAGACATCGAACTCAAATCTTTTCATTACGTCAAAAGGCAGGATATCTTTAACGAACATCAAAATCAATCACACCGATATAAATAATTGGTTGTATCGTTTTATACAACTTCTAACTGTAAGTGAGATAAATTGAGAAAAAAAAATCTTCTATACTCTTTTTAAGAGAAAGTAATCATTACATTACGTCATAAAATATAATAATAGATCATGGGATTTGCTACAGAAATATTGCTACACGTAGATTGAATAGAAAATACAAGAATATCTATCTTACTCAAAATCAAAATAACCGAATACTCAGATATCGAAGTCGATATAAATATAATGATCAGGCGGATCCTGTAGGTATATCAAGTATTGCCTCTTAAAAAGTCATGCAAGGTTGGACTGGTATTATTAAATTTAATTGTATAGTACCTATTATGATATGTTACTCATTACATACAACTTGTTACTTTAAAGTTACGTATCGTATAACAGGTATCTCGTTCTACGCGCTTCAATAGATACGTGATTGTTTTATTAAACACCTACGTATACATATGTATATAAAACAGTCATAGGAACAATTGCGATTTTTTCGACCCTTTTATCGTTGCACTGTGGGACACGAGTATCTTCTTGGTCATGAAAGGGTTAAGGACCAAACTATTCCATGCAGACCAAATACGGGTTGGCAGACTTGCATAGCAAATTACATATGAAACAATATAGAGAATTATCAAAGTTTAATCTACATCCTTCGTGAAAAATAATAGCCTTAGTACGTGATTTAGCTCGCAAATAAATTGATTTCACTGTAGCAGAGCCGCCACGGCTAGATAAGATTGCATCAGATCAATTTACCTGTTCGAGCGATCCGATCTGCCCCTGACAGCCTTTGTGCACGCCAGTTCATTACTTAATACCGTCCGATCAGTTAACTGTTTAGGGGAAAAATTAATTTGATAGCCAACTTGATAATAACCCTTTGGCTTTACACAAGACATAACGTTATCATTTAGCCCGCCAAGTATTTTTTTTTTCGGACCTCTTTAAATTATTTAGTAACTCTTTAAAGTATTTAGTATAATATCTATAAATACATATTGAATCAATATTTTTAAACAGTATGACGCTAATTGACCGGTAGAAAATGTGAACCATTTTGTTAGTCACCTGTTTTGTCAATTAGAATGTCAAATCATAAATACACAAATATGTAGGTAACTACAGGGATATTTGTTTTCTTTAACCATTTACATGCCTTCTGTATTGAATGTTTATATATTCCTATAACTTGAATGCTGAAAGTTCTCATGATTACATTTTTTTTACACACAAGGAAAGAAGTTAGCCAAATGAGGCATGAAAATCATAGTCAGGGGAGGCTTCTGTCTAGTTGTGATGATGGCGGCGACATTGAATAACCTTTCAGAACTTCTTAAACTACCCAATAATTTGGTACTCAAGAGAACATAAAAACTAAACTTTCTAAATTACCAACAAAAAGAAATGTAAAGATACCCTTCGATCATATTTGGATCCCAAAAAAAACTCCCAAGACACTAAACGTCCCTATCATAACAGCGCTAATTTGTACTTGTATAATAGTTTGCTATAACAAGAAACTGCTTGTCTATGTGCGATGAAAATATTGCCCAACTAAGGCAATAACAAGGACCGTTAGTTCCCCAACTCGGCGAACTTTGTCCGACAATTTTTGTCCATCATAATAGCTTAAGTTTGCGGCGGGGCAATCTGCCATTTCACAGAGACAGTCTTTATTTCGCAATAGTTTGTTGTCGTGAATGCAAAAAGCTTCGGGAATATTTTTTATTTTAGCCACAGTCAGTCTTTTGACAATGTAATTAGGTTTTGTATGTGAGGACTTTGGCTTCTCCAACATAATAAGATCTATAAATATACTATACAGTTTCTTCCCAGAACCAAAAAACATAAGGTAGTAGTTATAAAGCGTTATATTTAAGTAAGTAATTGATAATATAAACATCCTTTTGTACGCTCGTTCCGAAGTAACAACTCAAGCAAAATATCTTTCTAAAACTAACAGATTTAGTAGTCATTTGCACCAATACACGGGTAGATTCATTCTCTCTTCACGTGTCTGCTGTCCAAATGAATCATAATTAAAAATAGAAGACTCGACTGAACAACGCAAAGTGCATGTACGAGTATGTGAAGTATACATTTTCTTGATGTTTTGTGCTCTATTGAAAGTTCATAACACATTATCTTACATAAAAGATAACAATGAAGTGTACACGAGCTTTGCAACTCGATAATGGATAATGTGTTTCATTCATGATACGGGAATAGACTACTCAATGTAAGTAGCTCGTATCTATTGCAAAGGTGACTTTATTTTTATCGAGCACAATGAACAGTTAGCCTATTTTCGTATGTTATTTTAACTTTATGTTTCATATTATTTGCTTTAACGATAACATCTGACCAATGTTACAAAATATAAAGAAATAAGTCAAACTCCATCGAAACCTTTCGAAAAAATAGATTTTTTTAAAACCTTTTGGTTCTTTCAATTCCGGTCCGTGCGTTTGAACAGTATGTTATATATTCTTTCGGTTAGTTAATCAAAAATTGTATTTGTAGCAGATTTTAGAAAACTTTGCTCACCGCTATTTCCGAATTCCAATCCAATCCAATCAAAACTCTATCTTTGATTTTACTAGCGTCTATGTAAAAAAAATGGGAAACCAGGAATTACATTTTTCAGTAAATCTGTCTCACACCGCCTGAAACTATTATAGAAAATTTCCAAAGCCTGTAAATGTATGTATAATACAAAACGTACATACATATATAATGGCCAAGTATGACAGAATTTTTAATTTTAAATATCGTTAATTGTAATTTCGAAATCAGCCTAACTAAAAACATTTATAAGAATATTTTCATCAAAGATATGATCGAAATTAAACAGACCGTTTAACAGAAAGCCACTCAACAGCGCGAAAAAGTAAATTGTTCTAGATTGTTCTTGTTATCTTTATTCTATTATTGCTGATACCCGAACCGCTCAGGAGATAGCTGTCCACTTACTTCCATACAATTGAACTGCCAAGTTATCGGTCTGCTGTAGAATTGGACAATGGCCGACCATCTACGAGGAGACCGCAATCGTCATGAATGCTGCGAACGCTTTTATTTCGTATTAGACGTAAACCTTCAATAAAATTTTAGGGCTAATAATATTATTGCCGGAGTATATTGTTTCCTTATGCTATTGAAGCGTAAGTACATAAGATGTTTGCGTCTTTCTGTTGCATTTATATTAAAGAGTTCTTGTGATTCTTTGTTGCATTAAATTTATTGGATATAAACTGCCTCGTTGCGCAAGTGATTACAAGCGCAACTGCCGATCGAAAGGTCCTGGATTCAAATCCCGGATCGGGTACTATTGAGTTTTTCTAATTTAGAATTTCCTGTAGCGGCTCGGAGTCTAGAACTGTGCCCTGAGTGTGGCAATAAGCTCACCACCTATTCCATAGAACATAAACGTAACTGTTAAAACGTAGGACTGTACTTACTACACTCCTTTGCTTACACCTTCGGTGATTACAAGCGTGCAGTTAGGTTACTGGACATATGTAGGTAGGTACTTAAGGTTAACAGATTATCAGACAGGAGATAAGTTTATAGGCTTATAATTTAAGTACAACATCACTACGATATACTTATTGATCTTATTATTCAATAACATTGTTTTGCTCACTGTTTTGACATTTGAAGTGCAATAATAAAAGGCAAGGACTATTTGACAAACACTGCTATTTAGGGTGTTTGAACGAATATTTATTCTTTTCATTCAGCATAAGTATAATGTATGTAAAGATATCTAAAATTAGATCAGGCTGCCTACGTATCTCCAGGGATACATTATAATTCCTTGAGCTAACCGTTACTTTTACAAAGCTAAATCCTCCACGGACCCACGTCACTCAATTTGTACGATAAATAATCGTACGTTTCACGACAACCGGAGCACGGATATTTGTTTGTGCCGTGAATACAAAAGTACCATCCTTACATTAAACTAATATCAGATGTCAAGCGGATTTCCCTCTGTATCACACATCAGCGGTGATATATGGCGTACATACATACGAGTACATACCGAAGATACATAAAAATGTAATGACAACCGAGAAAGACTCCTTAACACGCCCTCAGAGTGGAAAGGCTCACGAAAACTTTTAGATAGGTGTGTAGTAAGCAAATTGTTAAAACAAACGTGAATGGACTAAGGCACATGGATGAATAACCAATAATGCACGTTTTGATTATATTTTATTTTTTCGAATGTCTGCGATGTTGGCTGTGACTCTTTTCTATAGTGGTGGTGGATAGATAAAAAAGTATAATTGTTGTTCACTTATTAATAAAACAGAACAATTAACACTGATGACCAATAAAGAGCCAATAAACCTATATATATATAGGTACCCATATTGTATGAGATTTAGCACTTTATGAATACTTAAAATAATGTGTTCATTTACTCAGATGTTTAACAAACCAATCATATAATCATTGTCTACTCGTTCACTCAAATAGAATCCCGCCGTGAGAAAAAACATTTCTATATGTTATCCGAGCGCCACGCACAGATATTTCGGTAATCATTTCTCCATTCTATAGCTAATAGATTCCAGGATTACAAATACATAAGAAAGAACAAAGCTATCTTATTACGATTAAGGAATAACACATAAATATACATTAAACATATTGCTCGTTGAATATTAGAAGTAATAGTACATGGATATTTTATTTATCTTATTGTTTTGTTGTTATGTTAGACGCTTCTGCTTATTCTATTTATATAGTTAGTTTTTATTGCATTTACTTGTTTAGTATCTAAATTCAATGTGTATAAATCCATATTTTAACCATGTAGGTACATAATATGTACACATATGTAAATCGTTCGTTTAATTCGTTAATAACAAAACATTAAATGAAAAACAAAAATTATTAGGTATACATTGATACTACATACGACATAAAGTGTACTTTTATATATATAGCTCTATTGAGTAAGTAGTTTCCATTATTCATCGTTAAAATCCTAATAGGCAGACCGAGGATTTTTCAACAATGAAAAATCCATTTACCTTTAAATGGACATAGAAGTGCGTCTGGACAATTTACGGGAACGCGTTCAACCGGACCACCGGCGACGATAAGCGACGGGCTCAAATCCACGTCCGTATTCAGGATTAATGTGAGGGGTATAAGGGACTTAAGAGGACGGCAAAATGGAAAAGTTAATTTTAATGCACCGCTCACGGCAACTATCTCGTTACGGCCCTAGCCGGAACTCTCAGCGAGCATTTCTAAAGGGTTTGGTACTCCAGTCAGCTTATGAGTGTGAAGGCATTTTCCTTAGCTACCTTTTCAATTAATAACATTTCTCGTTAAAATTTTAATTTACAAATTTCCAACTCTGGCCAGTACAGAATGTAAACCAATATTGTTTTTTAATGTTATGCTTATAGAGTAAGTTCACATTTATTAAAACCTAAACAACAAAAAATCAGAGAAAACATATAAACATTCGTCGATATAATTTAAAAAATAGGACGATTAGTTGTATATGCGTAGAGGTTATAAAAATCAACATCGAAATATATGTAAATTTAAAACAATTTTTTATTGAGATAAAGTAACGACTTTAAAGAATTACACAATTAGTGTATTACTGTATTATGAAAAGAGTATATTAATCAACTCGATAACCCAATCATCACAAAATAAAAAGACTAAGTATAACTAAATGGCCAAACCAACAGTATCATTAATATATTAGAATAATAAGATGCGTTCTTCTCTCGTCAATAAACAAGAACCATAAATATACATATTATGAATATTTAATCCGTATTACGTCCATGAATATTTGCTGCTAAGGGCTCAACAAGCAAGAGAGGCCAGTTATCTCCTTTCAGTTAATCCGAACATAATAACTTTTATTCATCCGATGCAATTTTTTACTCATTGTAATCGCTTTTTACTTATTTCCTCTCGTATATCAACAGACAATTAAAATGCCCCGAATACCAGACGGACGTCTACTCCGATGCAAAAACTCGTTATGCTGTTTTTCTTCGCATTTTATTACGCTCTTCTGTAACGTAATATTCCATTGTTGTTTCATGAGTTCTCTTTTACAATTTTTTCGATAATTTGCGCAATACATATGTAGGTATATCGTAAAATATATCACAGATAACGATGTTTTGGGTACTAGGATGATGTAATAAGTACATACACGTATATTGCCCGGGAAGTGCCACAGATGTTCCCGATAAACTAAGATATTATAATATGTCAGGTAATGTTGAATCGTCTTTAGAGTCGACTATGTAGGAATATATTAAGAATTAAGGATGTTAAGAAAGTTTATTAAAAATATTACGAAAAAAAGGAACACAGGGCTATGATTGTGTAACAATGATTATTTTTAATAAAATATACGAGTTAGTGATAGGCCACATACTTAAATTTATAAGCACTCGGCGTCCTTAAGCTTAACGTTATTTAGCCTAGATATTTCCTATAACAATACACCTAGTATCTATGAATTGACAGGTCCTTGGCGGGTATTGATTGGACCAATTAATCGAAACCTCTTATCAACCGGGAGAGCACGTCAACTCAATTAATTACAACGATTATTCGATTGATTAGCAACACAGCAAGTAAATTGTATTAAATTAATTTACGTATTTCTGTATTAAGAGCTAGTCGAATGTAATAGCTGTATTGTCCCCATGACAAGAAGATGATTATACTCGTAGCATTGTCAGATATTGCGCATAATAAGATGAGTAAGGCTTTTGTTCTATTATGTTGGTGAACATAACATGTTTCATAAACATTATATTATCGTTGCTATATTATTTTATACTGTTTTTTATGAATATTATATTCCGTAAAATGTAATTGGTATCATGTATCCGCTCATAGCATTTGTGTGAAAATATTTCATTTCAGTATGTTTTTTCTTTGTGATATTTACTTTATTCTTGCCAGTGTTTTGTAAATTGCGTATACATAATAAAAAGTGGCAACACTATAAAATTAACTTTTTTTTTTCTTTTAGTACCACTTTAATAACTCATGGCTGTGTATTTTAATGTACGTTCACAACAAATTTAACAAGCCGTATTTTAAAAGAATAAGTATTATGAAAATATCTCTACATTTACCACGACCTGTCCAACATTTTTATAATCTAATTATAATGAGTATCTGTATAATAATTTATATAAAGTTATTATTCCATTGGCAGAACTTCTGAACGTAACTTTCGATCCTTAAATTCCTATTTTGATAGCTACAACGATCGGGAAAAAACACTTGGTGTAGATACTCGATTTTCCCGAGCGGACGTTTTTGAGGTTGAACAGTGACGGGAGGACGTCGAGCCGCCGCGCCCGTCGCTCGACTGTTTGTCGAAGGTGTGCGACAACTCTTTTAGTTTGTGTTTCCTACAACTTTGATTGAAACGCTCTTTATTCTAGTAAATTGGCAAAAGTTCGCTCAGTGTTTTTCTTTATTTCCCCCACTTTCTTTGACTTTTAGAAGATCCACTTCTATTGTGTTAAACGATACTTGTAAAAATATTGGTCAAAAATTAAACTTACATGTTAAGAATTTTTCAGTTAGACTTTAATTTTAAAAGCAACTATAAAGGGTTTACAGCTTTTCAGTTGCTGTTAAAATTCAGCTGCATCGCTACTTCTATGCAGAAGGATATGAAACTACTAAAACTAACTTTCAATACATTTTTACGAATAAATACATAATGGTAACAATCTCTTGGACGCTGTCTGCCTTCAATATTTTTCACAAATAATTCACATTATGTCTGGAATATAATTTTAATATGTACATGATCTGATCAAAATTTTTAGCAATAATTTAAATGAACGAGAGGAAGAACAAATATTTTTGTATTTCAACAGAGAAATACATAATGCTCCGATGCTGTGCTTGATGTAAGGCGATAGATTCACTACCTACTTCATTGTGAAACTTAAACGTAACCGGTGAAACGGGGCAGAGTACTATACTCCTCTGTGGACCCCTTCGGGGATTATAGGCACGATGTTACGTTCATGACATTTAAATGAATTATTTCATTTCCAATATCCTAGAACTAAGAACAATGAAATACGATACAATATTATTACGATAATTAAATTAATGCAATACATTATTTGCGAAATAACTGTTGCCTGCGCTTAACGAGTGCGAACAAGCCCATCGGTACGTGCAGGTTATATTGATTTTAGAGTTTCGGTACATTAAGCTTTGAAAGCAAAACATTACGCCCAAAGTGCATTATCATATTCATGAACCCACGTTACATATTAAGTACCTGTGTATGTGGATAGATACGTTAATGAAGAACAGTGCAGGGGTTTGTTTGGCACAAAAATAAAGATTAAAACCGTGGCTAACTTTGATATTGCAGTTGCATTAGAATAATTAATTGTTATATATATTTATCATTCTTCACGAAATTAGACGTTGAATTAATATTAGGTAATTATTTATATGAATAGTACAACGACTTGGAGTTTCAAAAATTATTTTTGTACAAAATAATGTTATTTTGCGCTCATATACTTACGCGGATACGAAATCTACATACGTATACGTACATAAGTATATGTAAGTAAGTATATGTACATAAAGCTTCTATACACCTAAAAACTTCTTTAAGTACTGTATTAGTTAGTGTAACATTATGTATAGCGTTAAAAAGCTTTAATAATGGTTAATTAAAAATATAATGGGTACGTTTTTTTTTAATTTGTTAACGTATGTCAGTAACTGGTCGCGCCGCGTTGCCTTCATGCCGCGGCCGGCGCCATGCGACGTCCGGATGTGTTTATTTTTCATTTCCGCTGCCCGGCCGAACCCTCCGGCTCACCCGCCCGCCCTGCGCTAGGGTTGCCACAGGTTGTTATTTTGTCAATACGGGATAAAAAAATACACTTAATCCGACCTATTCGAACCGCAAAATTGTAACAGATAATAAGCCAGCGTTACCTTTGTAAAACTATAAAGAAATAAAAAGTAGAAATACAATTATATGTCATATGAAGATAATAACAATAAAAAGAGTTATAAACATGGAGCTAATTTCTTCATTAAGCGAACCAATTTATGTAAGTATACTTATATGTTATATTTATATCATATAAATATAAAAAATTGAAGATCATAATAATATAATTATGTAAGTAGGATAATCGCCGTGGTAATTATTTATTGCACATTAATACCTTTTTTCTCACGCAAATATGTAAAGAAGTTGTAAATTTACTTCTTTTTCTTAATTATATCAGAAGTAGATATATTATAATAAATATAATTTTAAAGATAAAGTCTAGGACATCCAAATCATCTGGCTAACCTACGTACAGTGCGTGGTCCGAGTGAGTGATGATAAACCATCTCATTTTACTAGATGAAAGAAAATGGATGCACAGGCAGTGGGATTGTTACAGTGCGTATAAAAAGTAAAGAAATGAAATGCTCGCTTCCTTTTATCACAGTTTTTGTAAGAATTTGTTATACAATACGTTCTTATGTCTTTATTTTATTACACAATAGAATGCTGTGATTATTCACTCAGTTTATGCTTTGGAGTTTTTCCTAAAAAGTAAATTTCACATCGGCTTGTTTTGTGTTTCTTATAAGAATATAAAACTGAATTTAACATGCTTAACGCTCAATTATTAACTGAAATTTTCCAAAACCATTTAATTATTTATCTATACTGTATGCATAGCTTTCTTATATGTGTTTTCATAATTAATTCCAACTGGGTTACTCGCAGTCCAGTAGCCCATTCCAACCGGATTACATATATCCTAGTACGCAAGCATTGCGTTATAAACTTAAATGTCGGCAAAAATCGAACACGACTCGATTGAATTGAAACCACAACTCGCCTGGAAGCTCGGCAATGCACGCTCGAATTCCAAATGTTTCCAGTTTTTCCCTCTCAATTACTGTATACGGATTTTTATTTACGACGCAGATATATATTCGACTTACGTGTACTTAAATTCAAGTGATTCGGTACTTCGTTGTTGTTTTGATTCATATCACTGTCAAATATTTCTTTTAAAACACGCAAGTAAGTATTTATTATGTTTTAAGTCAGGCCGCAAAATTATATAAATGTCTAAATATTTAAATAAATTTATAGATTCGTAGTTTAACAACAATTAGGTATGCATAGCTTAAGTTCTATCTAGTTCGCAATTAAACGAAGGCCCTGGGCGAATTTTTCATAAAATATTTTTCAATGAATATATTATTGATCTAACATGAAGCGTGCGATCCCCGAAGCTGTAGGCAGAGTCGTCTGCCTCGTTTGTTGAAGAGATAGGCGCGACTGCTGGAACAAGGGTTCGGGGTTCAAACCTGGGTCGAGTACTATTGCATTTTTCTAGCTTAGATTTTCTAGTGGTTGTTCGGAGTCTGGAAATGTGACCCTAAAATAGCAAAACGTCTCCTACTCCATGATGCGAGTTACACGTACTGATGACACTTGGCAGTGTACCACACTCATTTTCCTATCCATATGGAGGTTACAAGCGTGATATCACGTTTAAGAAATACAATAAAATGTAAATAGTCAACCTGTCGCAAACCATATGTATATATACTTATTTTGGGTGTCATTTTAATCGACATTTCCTTTAGCCATATGTACATATCATATTGCTATTAGTAATGATAATAATATCTTACTTTATCAGCAGATTCTTAAACTCCTTGAATGCCACGAATGATTGCCTATCCATAGCCACAAATTGATTGATTGTCCAGTAGCCTATAGGTAACCAGTTCGCCCTAACGTAGATTGTCAGTATCAATCACAGACCACCCTTTGACATTGATCGACATCGGAACACTATTACAGTATTAGTTCATGCATCAAAGGTAAAGTATAAATATCTAGGTATTATGTACCAGGAACAGTTGAATATCGACCTTTGCAGGTATGAACTGAAAGTGTTTCTAGGTAATGTTTTTGAACCCTAAATATACGAACACGGTGTAGTACCATTGTTATCATAAATATTATTTTATTTTTTACTATTTTTAGTATTTTAGCAATCAACATAAACAATGTAGTCACTGGTAACGATTTATCTTCAGTCAGGACACCCTTATATTCTAAAACGTAACATCACGTCTGTAATCCCAGAAGTTATAGGCAAAGGAGTATAGAAGACTCCCACATTTCACCAGTTATGTTTATGTCCCATAGAATAGGTGGTGAGCCTATTGCCATACACCGGGCACAATTCCAGACTCCAGGACACTACTGGAAATTCTAAATTAGATAGGTAAATCTAGTAGCACCCGACCCGGGATTTGAACCCAGATCCTCCCGATCGGCAGTCTCGCCTGCAACGAATCGACCAACGAGGCAGGCAACATTACACTTATTCTGTTTGAATGAAAGTATAACCAAGTGATAACCGAATTTATTACAATATTTAATATTATTTAATATTTGCGTACCTATGAATAACAACAGATATACCTAAAAATATTTCATTTCGCTTACGTAACATTAAATCTGTGGAGAAAGTTTCATTACAGAATAAACACAACCTTTAGACAATGTTTGAGTAATGTGTTATATGATTGAAACACAAACTCTTAAATAAATGTTAGCCATACGTAACAACGTAAACACGTAGAGAAATATAATATAAAGAACTAACGTGACATTTAAAAATGTTATGATAGGATATAATATTATTTATGATAGGTTATAGCCCATCATCACCGAAGGGCTAGACAGACGAGTATAGTACCTACACTCCCATATTTCGCCTGTTAAACAAGTGCCTAAACGAAATGAACATTATCAAGATTTTTTTTGGGTGTCAGTTCTATTTTTGAATCTTCCATACAATGTATATGTACATGTAAAGACCAGTGTTATGAAATGTATTGTCCAAGCCAACATGATATTTGGTCACTTGCGATGTGTGGTGTTATGGAGGAGGGTTTGCACATCTTTTTACGTCGTGTGCGGTTCCTTTCATGTGTCTGTTTGTTCATTTGCGTGTATAAACGGGGAGTGATATTTAAAAACATTCCCAACGTCACCCCTTTTATCAATAGGAAGCCGCAAATAATACAGTTGACCGTTATGATTTACCTATCAATAGGTAATAATGATAAATATTTACCTATATTAATAAAAGTAAAGCAGTGAAATAAGTGTTAATGGTTTGGTTGACAGCGGGAAAAATATCGCAGTAGTGTAAAAATATGATCCGACAAGAAATTAAAAGTATTTTTCATAACCAAAAAGATAACACTATTAAGGCAAAGAAAATTGTAGTTCATATACCACAAGAATATATTGTAAGAAAAAGTTTAAATAATAGGTATATAGGTACTTCTGTGTTAAAATACATATATAAAAATAATAATAATAATCGACCCATAGTCATTCCACTGTTGGAATATGGGTCTCCTCTCATATTGAGAGGGTTAAG
>DWME01002813.1:0-19833 GCA_018244795.1 Parelbella ahira ahira | reverse complement strand
GGTGCGCGCCATGGATTTGAACCCAGGACCCCCGGAGTGAGAGGCTGAATTCTTAACCACTAGGCTACCACTGCTTTGCATTCTCGCTCTTATCGTACATAAACTATATATTGATGTATATTATAGCTTCACCTGTGACGACGTTAAAGGCTGGCTGGCTGGTGGTTTTAACACCTTTGTTGGCAGCGGGCTATTCAGAGCGTGCGAACCGGGATGCGGAGATGTGACGATAATGGGCAATTAGGGTCCCGGTTGTAACGTTGCGCTGGAGATGTTCCACCAGCGATTCTAAATGTTGGCGAAAATTATATACTACTAAGCCAAGGTTAGGCTGTATTATATGTCTGCGAATTACCTAACTGGACATGCAAGTCGGCAGACGTAGCAATAAGTTAGAATATTTCTTTTATGGGTATAAAATTACCTATTTATTTTAGTATTTCATCATCATCATCATTATCAGCCTACTATCGTGGACTGCTGGACATAGGCCTCTCCAACTGCACGCCACTTATTTATATTGATATAAAAAGTTGAATAGTCAAACATTTGCCACTACAGGTAAATCATTCATTGGTCAGTCGTGTTTAATAATCCGGTTATTATTATTTTTACGCCATCACGCCAGCTCCCTTAAGGGGTAGGCAGAACACACCAACTACCAAACCACTTTATCTTTACAGACGTAACATACGTCTACACTCATTATTATTACTCTTATGTGTTAAATTGATATATTTAATATCAAAACTACAATAATATAACGCCTCGTTACTAAGGCGGTCAACGAAGATTGTGATCACGGCATCCTTTTTTTCGCAACTCGACCTCACGCGCTTTAATTGCTTTAGTCTTACTTCAAATGGTGCTATGAAATGAATCTAGTTTTATATGTACTTTGTTTTTATATTATCGAACCAACCGATGTAATATAAATTAAATTTAACTTTTTCTGATGTAATTTTAATACATTATATTATAATTATAATCACTCGGGACATCTTCATTACAACCATCTGATCCCAAATTAATAAGAACCCACATAATGCCTACGTAACTATATGCCTGATATATCACATATATACTGTTTTGAATACATACTTGTATAGATTAATTTTAAATTCAGCTACAGAACGAATAATGGGATAACCTAGGTTGAAATTGAACACACAACCTCCGACGGCTCAATCAGATATACCAAGCCACTGGACTAACAGACAAGACAACTAAAGCCGTCATGAAAAATAAATCATCAAAATAAAACTAATTTGTATAAAATACATTCTTACACGTATGTATACTTACCCAAATAAGGCACGAAAAGATCTTTTAACTATAACGGACACACACAAACTATACAAGTACAAGTCCAATGCAAAGGAGATAACCGTCGGATCTCGGCCGGATCACGACAGACTCCTGCTACTAGCTCTCAGCCATTGTCACGTGAATCAAGATTGGGCACGCAAAATACATCTGTAATACTGGCTCTCAACCTGACATTAAACTCATTAATATGAAGAAAACATTAATAAACGAAGAACTATTAAAAGGTTGGAAGATAACAAAATCTGACAAATACATGGTTTTTTATTAAAAGGCTGCTATATATACTAATAGTCTTCCCAAATATTATTTAAAGTAAGAAAATAATGTACTGACAACCTGAGTTTACTAATAAGAATAATAAGTAAGTAACCTTGAATTGAAACGGACTTAACTGAGAAAGCATTTAAATCACCAGTTAGTAGGCTAATGAGCTACACGATCTGATTTCTTTAGCCCCTTTCCATTAAGATCGATACCCACGGTGAATCCTGTTAAAGAGATGTACTATCCTCTCTTTACAGTAGACGAGGCTACCTACATATAGATGATTGATTTTATGCTTCATAATTGACAGCACATGGAACCTTCGGTGTTACAGCGTGAGATGATTTATTTATTTCTTTTATTGTTATTCTACATTTAGATTTAACCAAGGGCGGACTTAATGCCTAGAGGCGATCTCTACCTATTAACACTGCTTTAAACTGAGAATATGTTTTAGATGGCAATAACAGTACTACCAAATGAATACAGAGATAAACAAATGAATAAGAAACACAATGTATGTATAACATGTACAGATATTCTTATTGTAAATGGTAGTAAATAAAAATGAGTTAAAATGCTGCCCAAACCTAGGTAACAGAAAACGTTTTATTTCGCTGTTAAAATGGTTAATAACTAACGACACGACGTATGTAACTCTGCACCTTGCCATACAATGGTAACACTAAATATGGGGTGTCTCGTACACTTTGAGTACCAATGTATCACAGTCATGCACCATCAGGCGTGGCGTGATGTTACGTTGCGTGTCGGAAAATGAGGAGGTTGATGACTGGCTGAAGGGCGCATGCGTTTGGCATCAGCTCTTGTTACTCACCTGTGCAAATTGGGACGCGCTCAAACAGTTCGTTTACTTGGACATTTGGAGATGTTTACCAATGTTTGGGTCTTGGTTACGATATTTCCATACTTTTGTTTACATGTTATGTTTACTGGCCACCAAAGGTGTTTTTGATTCTCGATCATTCGAATGTTGAAGATTATCGACACAGTGATTGAAAATGAGTATAAATATAATTGAGTTTAGTGTATTTTAAATTCTGATAGATTAAAGTCTTTCTGGCTGTCATGTACATGATGATAATGATGATGATGATGACGATGATAAGAAAAATGAAGTAGTCAAAACATTTTTTGAAATTGTGTTTGAAAATGAACGACGAGGCATGTTTAAAGTTAATTACGATAATGTTAAGTAACATGAATTAAGAGATAATCTGCGTAATATTTAAAAAGCAGGTAACTTATATAAATATGATATAACATGATCATTCATAATCCATCAAGCCATTGACCAATCTCATGAGAGATGGAAAGCATTATATGAACACAAAAGATACGTATCTTATGAACACGGAAGATAATTACGTTGATGGCTCAAATGTTAAATGAGTAACGTAACGTAATTAAAAGTGGAATGTGTTGGGCAACGTGGCGCGAACTGGTGCGAGCTGGTGGATCAGATCGGTGAACAATTGGATGTTATAACGATGGAGCAAGATGGCGGAGGATCTCACGGGCAATGTGAATGTATGATGAATGCTAATGATGTCATCGAAGCATGTGAAGAGAGCAAACGAATTTCTGCTGCGTTATATTATTATATTTTACAAAATTCAACGAATATAGACGTAGGCGTAGCCATCTATGTAATTATTGGTTATAATTATATTTATTGCGTCAAGCACGGTAAGATTAGCTTAACGTGCGTAACCAGTAATATGTAGCCAAAATACTTATGTCACCTACGTAGCCAAAAAAATCACTCAAAAAATTATTTTTATAGAATGGTGAAAACTGATTTTAAAGGCATCATTATTGAACTTTATATTTTTCGGGTACTATACATCTAAAATCTATTGATTCATACGATATGTTAAGCATTTAAATAATTTATGAATGTTTACTATTTAGTCTTTCGGATATTAAGTATCATATAAGTCCACAATAGCATCTTAAGTATGTAAAATTAAACAGACGCAAAGGCCAAGTGGTTGCGGTGATTCGGAACACCCGAGGTCGTTGTCGGTTTGTTTTCGACTCTTTGCACATCGCGGCCTCATGCGCAAAGAGAACAAGCCGATAATGCCCGCATATTTGTAAACAACAATTCTCGGCTCATTACGTAATGGGGAACAACGTCATTCATTCCATTTGTTAAGGAAACTGTGCTAACTTTAAAAGCCCTAAGTTAAGACACAAATGAATGAGGTCGCGTTGTTATGAATAGTTTCGAAACAACAATATGGGGAACGAATCTATGGATCATTTTCTTTGAGTGATTTTGAATACTTGCCTAATAAGTTATACCGGAATATCCCGTTTTGCAATTTCATGATAATCAACCTTTTTATCGTTCCATTGTTAAGTAGGTACCTACTGGTCTCCTTTTAAAATGAGAAAGGTTCAGTCCATGGTTACTTATGCTGGCCAAGTGCTGGTTTCCTCAAGATCTATATAATTTGTATATACATATGTATACACATGTATAAAAAATGCACACCTGTTTATGACTTTCACATTATTGTGTTTCTTATAAGCCTATACGGATATTTGCACGTTGGTAAAATACACTGAAGTAATGTTTGAATTTTCTCGTCTTTTCATTTCATTATGCTGACTTACTTATGCACGTGTAAAATAGATTTTAAATACATAGCTATTAATATATGTAATGTAACTTTTCAGAGAGTAATGTAGCTTGGAATGAAAGGCAGAAGCGGTCAAATACTTTAACATACGAACCTAAGTTTTTTATTGTAATAAACTACGCAACGAAAATGTTCTTCGTAAACAATACTCTGATTGAAAACCCAACACCAGTAGACACCTACGTCTACAAACTATTACGATAACGAAACATTACATGATTGTTTCGTAACTAACTTCAAAAATATGAAACTACGCATATATTTGAATCACAAAAATGAATTAGGTACAGCGAACACAAAACACATTTTCAAAAACACATTCCATTCCATTTGGAAGCACAATCGTTTCAGTCTGCAATCCTTTGAATCGAATCGAATTGAATACGTTACTATGATAATCGATGAGCGCCGAAGGACGAGGTCTATTGTGTGACACAATAGGAACGCACGTGTGAGACCGTCCTCCATATAGGACGCTAGGGCTGTCACTCGTTTTGATTATGTAGGAACGCGAACGGCGCCGCTATTTAATGGGATTGTCGGGAGCTCATAAAACTGGAATAGCTACAAAGGTTTGTCTCGAAATACTATGTACATAGAGTTAAGCCCGTACATACATATATAGTCCAAGTTCTTAATAATATTGCAAGGTATTAGATAGTATATTAGATCGATACTGAGCACAACCTGTATCATAAAATGTCTTAAAAAATATGCTACCTTTTGTTGTTTTGAGCATTGGGTCACTGTTTACATATACTAAATCTGTGTGTGTTGTATATTTACTTTCATATATGATTCATTATTCACAAACAAAATACTATGTTATACCACACATGGCAGTTAAAATACAATTATCATAATCCAGTTGTGTCAATATCTACATATGAAAAATTCTAAATATTTTCTTGGATTTTCATTAAACTTTTGATTGAAGGTTTAATTTGATTGTGTATTCCGTGCCGTAAAGTCGGAGCGTCAGTTGTGTCCATTCTGTCACAATAGAAAGGCACGTGTCTCGATGCCAATTAAATAAAATGGATTAGGGCACGTGTCGGCGCCGCATTGAATACTATAGATGACGGTTACTTTAATCTGTATCTAACATTGAAAGAAAACATCGCGAGGAAACCTGCACATCTTAAAGTTCTTCATATTGCTGTTTGAAACGTGTGACTTCTGCTTACCTGTACATCACCAGCGTGATAGACTATAACTTTATCCCATCTCATTCTGAGAATTGACCCGCGTCCAGCGAGACGATGTGTCTTGATTTCAGTCATTTAGCATAGCATCATATAATTTAGTTTCATTAATCCATAGTATTTAGTTAATGTTAAAGTATAATAAAACTTCGTATAGTGCCAACCAACCCTTATTACTGTTGTTTTTAAAACTCGGTCAAGTCTCGAAGGGGTTCCTAATAATTATAACAATAATATCCTGGGACGACACACGCTTACCTTATACTTCACTAGGAAAGATCACTACGGTAACCAGACAGCTGACATTACGAGTATGTAATATTGAATAAGAGTATATTGTACAATATTGTATAAGAGTATAAATATTACTTCAATGTACACATACAAACATAAATACGGATGTCTTTTTAATAAATATTTAAAGCCGCTTTACACCCACACGCAATTAGATAATTTTTTTACATACATATATTCGGAATCGATATCACAACATCCAGCTCAGCGGCCAGGAGCACTAGTCACTAAGCCAAGAGGGTAGTCATAATTGCATATTGCATGACGTATAAAGTATAAAATGCAATGGCTGCGTCATTTGATAGTAACTCCCACGGCCGGTGACGCGGAACAAGCAGGTAGATTTCATCTTTACGATCAGTAATGTAAGCTGAAAATATTGTTATGTTTACGCGTTTCCGGTTTGCATTCAACATACCATCACGCCTATATCTCCTCGTAAGGCTAGCCAGGGGAGCGTAGTACACTCCCACGATTCAGTTATATATGTACGTCCCACCACGAAACAGGTGGTGAGTTTATTGTCATACGCTGTTTACAAATACATACATTGTCTGGCAATCTTCATATTCCAAACCTGGCAGACTTTGAGCTTAACCCTTACCATACTGAGAGGATAACCCATCTCTCATGACTACGGAGAGTGTTAATGATGGTGAAATAATAATAAATAAATAAAAATTGTCCCATTTATTATTCCTCTGTTGGAATATGGGTCTCCTCGCACATTGAGAGGGTTAACGCCGTAGCCTACCACGCTGGCCAAGTGCAACCTCGCAGACTTCACACGCCTTACAATTATGTTTTATTAATTCTAAGTTGAGCAGGTTTCCTTACGATGTTTTCTATCATCGTTAGCAAGTGATATTTAAATTTAAAACGCACTTTTTGTAAAGAGGTGCGTGTCATGGATTTGTACCCAGCACCGTCGGAGTGAGAGGTTGAATTCTTAACCACTAGGCTATCACTGCTATACCTAGGTACTACGTTGCGAAATGCAAAGACTAAAATTTGTAAGTATTAAAATACATAGACTATAGACAAATGTTTCTGTTAATCAGACAGGGTTACGATGATACTTATGTATATTTCATCTATGATTACGACACAGCTGAAAAAACATATATTCTATGACCTTTTTGGCTAATTTTGAATTTTTAATACTACTGTGTTTCTAACGAATATTAATATTAAACGAGCACTTAAATTGCATTAGCATTAAAAACTTCCAGCGGAATACATTTCGATGGAGATCGTTTTAAAAAACAATATCAGTAGATGTGGTTGGTGGTAACAATTAAAAGTATAAATTAACATATACTATGCATTAATATAAACAAATATAATATAAAATTAGGTTACACCTATAGAAGTGTTATTGACGTGAAATTTTCATTAGTGTCTCGGAGTCTGAATCTATACCCGGTATATAGCAATAGGCTCACCGCCTATTCCATGTTGGGGCGTAAATTTAACTGGTAAAACGAGGGAGTGCATTACACGCCTCTGCCTAACCCTTTGGGGATAACACTCGTGATGTTACGTTTGTTTTCACGTTTGTTGATGAGAATTTTTCGTGATAGTCGTACTACTTTCAGTAGTCGAATTTTTTAAGAGGTCGCCTATCGCAGCGTGATCGAAGTGAACACGTTATGGAGAAAAACCTTGAATGGAACTAAAACTATACAACCCGATAAAATATACGTGACTTACGTCGGTGCGCAATTTACTGATGAACATATAAAAATAACAACGGCACGCTTGTATTTCTCCAAAGGCGAAGACAGAACACTGCAGTACTATCATTTTACAACATTTATGATATACGTTCCATGTTAGAGGAACCTATTGGTGTACACTAAACACATATCTAGACTTCGGGTTACTAATAGGAATTCCAAGCCAGAAAAACCAATAATGTTTTGTCCGACCTGGGGATCGAACCCTGGAACATTGCTCAGCAGTCGCGCTTGCGACCAGTAGACCAATGAGGCAGATATAATATAACCAACATAATATAAAAATAACCACGAAATATTTATTGATAAGGCAATATTTTTCAGATGTACATGGAGATTTTCTATTCGAGTTTACTCGTAAGTACTGGTGTTAAAACTACCACGCTTGAACAGTTGTTCCGTGGCGTTCCATTCAGACTGTGTTTGATTGGGTATGTTGCGCCGGTCAGACAAATACTCCCAATGTATGTATGTACACACTCGTATTGCGCAAACGCTGTTTGTCCAGCTGCCTATCCCCACTTTACCAAAAACATTTCGTTTGCTGGTTTAGTTTAAAATATTCTTTGTACTTCATAGTATGTACGCAAATACATTGTAGGGCCTAGGTTCTGATAAATCGTTATGTTATTATAGTTACAGTTTTTAAGTTATTGCACACTTTTACTTGCTCTATTCCGACTAGATCTATTTTATTATTCCAATTTTTTATAAAATACATATCAAGATGTAGATATGTCTTTTTAAGTACTTACCATATATATCTCACCAATCTAATGAAGATATATATGATCAGTGCAAAATGTAGAATAAACATGTCAAGTATGTATAATAGAAATATTTGGCACGCGCGGCTTACTGCCTACCCTGTAAGACTACGTGATTGTGTGGTTATATAATAATAAATATGGTATAAAATATTTAAGAAGTGATAAAAACTAACAAATGAAGCAGACAACAAATTCACATCAAGCTGTTTTAGTAGGTACGACACATAAATGTACAAAAAAATTATACAGAAGAGGAAGTTGATCGATTTGTGTATTTTATTTTCATATATCGCTTTAGTATTTACATAATGTCATCATATATTTCAGGAAGCTCATCTAGTAACGCGAGATGTTAATTTGAAATGCATATTTTATTTACACTGATAAGCACGAAATGTCAAATCGTAAAAATAGCTGATATATTGGAATGATTTTACATTAACTTCTATGTTTGTGTTTGGCGTGAATAATTTTCTCATATTTCACTTTCAAAATGTTCTAATTTCAATTTTTTATGGCTTCCATAAGCGTATTCCCGCCAAATTTATTTAAGCAGTACATTTTAGTTATTTTTTAATCGATTGCAATTGACTTTCAACGTGTAAACGTTGAAAACGTTGCTGTATCCGAGTTCCCGCCAAATTTACAGAGACAGTACTTCTTACAACTAGTTATTTTGTTAGTTTTACGAAACTAATGCCTTTTATATGAAAACGTTCCTCTAAAAATCTCTGTAATGATGAAAAATCTCAGTTATAAGGAGACCTTGTGCGTTAAAGGAAGTTAGAGTTTATTTTTAATTCTATAATAATACGTGAATTGTATTAATTACGGTCGCCGAATAAATATTCATTCTTATAACTGGTACTACTGCGGTTACGCGACAATACTTGTTCGTAAAGATAAAAAAACATGTGTTTTCCGGTTTTTCTAGTCGATGTTTAGTTGGTATGTAACACATTGTTATACAGATAATTTGATTAATCGTTATCTTCAATCCTTTTTTACTTTAATGCGCTAGACACAAAACTCCATCTGACATAGAAAGAGTCAAAACCATACTGAGACCGCGCTGACCAAGTATGGCGTCGCTTCTTCGCGGCTTAGTGAAAATTATGAAGAACTTCAAGAAAGATATATTTTTTTCGATATTTTTATTGCTGTCACAAGTCATAACGAGTGATATTTAATATCTAAAGTTTTGTATATACATGTTTACATATTTATTTAATAAAAAAATGAACAGGAATATAGCACATTATAATTACATCATTTTCAATTCCCAAAATACTTCTTCAATTTGTCATGACAATAATATTTATATTACAATTTTTTTTTCTGCGAACTGGCTTACTACGTATGTTTTATATTCAAGTCTCGTTCGTACGTGCGAATGTTGTAATATTTTATGCCGTAAATACCTTAAGAGCCCTTGAAATTACCCGCAACTTTATTATATGTAACTATAATGCGTGTATTTTATGTAGTAGAAAATCCGTACCCTCAAATAGATTGCACAAGAACAGTGCTAAGCCAATCTATGTATATCATAAGCACAAGATGGACGAAATGCTTGAACGTAACGAACGCAACATTATGCCTGTAATCACAGCAGGGGTAGGCAGTGGAGTGTAGTACATCCCCGCGTTTCACCAAATACGTTTATGTTCCGTGGAATAGGTGATGAACCTATTGCCATACACCGGGCGCAATTCCCGACTCCAAGTTTAAACGAAATGCTCCGATTAAGAGATAAGTATACGAGCTAAAGTATTATTAAAATAAATAAATCAACAACAGAATACTTTGAGATTACTGAGATTAGATGTCATCCATAGAAACTCAACAGCTGATAAATATATAAAATACATAACTACTTAGGTATATTTTTCCACAGCCAGCCACAGACAAACACACGTGGGTGTTACACAAATATTTGTTTCAGATGATAATGGATCGCGCAATTTGTTTAACTTCAGGCTTCGTACATTCGTCGAAGCTGTATAATTTTCATTTCGCAATACCATTATAACATAAACAATGTCTCGTTTCATTCAGATGGTGAATATTTCTCATAACGTAAGTCGAATGTGAGGCTGATTTGTATTCGTCTCACATCAGCACGCAGCTGTCGTAACACAACGACAGAAATATGATTTTTAGTACTTGGACATGACAAACTGGCGGCTTAATGGGCCGTCGGTACCGTGGTTAGTGGAACTGACTGGTTCGATTCCGGTACAAGGCAAATATTTGTGTATTCAACAGACACCTGTCTAACAGATGATTGAGAATAACTGATGAAGATGGAGAATTATACTTAGTATTGGCTATATCTGATTTATTTAATTTACGTATGTTACAGTTTTACTAGTTAATTGAAATACTAACTTGTAGAAAATATGTAATATCCTCCTAAGATGTCACAATAATATGACAAGATTACGTCTCATTTTGTCAGAATTAAAGGGAGTGGAGTGAAAATCGTTTAGTGATCCATTACGTCAGCCAATCTACTCGTAAACGAGAATGTCTCACCAAGAACGGGTAAGCGACGAGCAGAGTATGACTTGTTTTTGAAACGACATCATTCATTTTAGCGTTTCACTATTGAACAAGGCTCTCTTGGTCATGAGAAGATTGAAGGACTACTAATGATCAAGTACTTACAGGCTGAAAGTCTAATTGTTAAAGCTGGCTAAAAATCCAGGGACATCGAAATGTATATTGGATTCGAGTAAGCAAAAAACAAACAAACACTACTTGTGAGGTTGGCATTAGGATGCCACTGGACAAAGAATTCGAATCAATTTTGCCATCTCATAATGCCAATTGGTAGTGTACTCCTATGTGTATGAGATGTACGTTACATAAATATCGTTTGGCAGTACGGCAAAGTGATAAATAAAAAACATCAGACGCTCTCGACGAGTCTAGCGATTAGCACAATCCCGTCATATTCATAGAGATATACAATATACTTTTCTTTTATATTTTCAAGTCATACATACACACATACAAATATGGGATAAGAGCATCTATCTATTTTAAGATCATGATATCAACAGGTCTTTAAAAGATTAGACAAAAAACATTTGTGATTTATTCTTTGGCAGAAACTTGTAATTATATCTAATACTCATCATGTTTATTAAACGGTATGCGTAAAAACTTAACTTTCGTCATTAATCATGTGGTCAGTAATCATAAAAACATGTTGATATTTATAGGTAGTAGATAGTTATAAATGGCACAAAATTAAAAGTACCTTTCGATGACAAGCATAAAAAAACAAAAACAGTTTTGTAAACTGTAAATAAAAGTCTAACAATAAACTATGTAATATTGCTGGTATATGTGTACTCCTGTGAACATAATGCAAATAGCTTGCAGAAAAGAATATAGGAAAGAAAGCAAAACACTAGTACGATCAAAGTAGAAAACGCGAAAACTTTTGTCAGGATTGCACCCTATAGAAATCATTGGTCTCTACCAGAGTACATGGAAAATAAGAATGACAATATATGTATATGTACATAATACGAAAAAAGACAAAAAGGTGTTTCTATATGGACAGAAAAACCTAATATTACTATTATGTTTCCTCACCATGACGGTACCGGCAAAAAATTCTATTCCACAGCTAATGTGACAAATGTACAATACCTACTCATTAATGTATTGAATCAACATATTTGAGATAGCATCAGAACGCCTACTAAAGTTTTTTAAAATATAAATTATAAACAAAATACAAAGATGTTAAAATATCTCTGTACTTTGTTTATATTGACACAAATCGATGGAGACGCCATGGAGATACGGACGAATTGCATGGACTCTGACGTCATCGCGACAAGGTCGACTGCTTTACCTCCTCGCCGTACATACTGTAGTAAAGATACAAGCGAGATTCGGAAGCTGGGGGTAATCCCCACTACCTATCCTTTTTTTTTTTTGGTAACGGGGGAAACCTTCAAAAGTTGGTTCTAATCTTGTACCTATATTTGCAGATAAGTAATGCCAGCACTATTTGCCTCCGATTAAAAAGTACGACAGAAAGATAGAAAGAGTTATGACCTAATGATTAAATTACATATAATTGGTACTAACTTCAGATCAGTCTGGATTTTGAGTGACATATTTTTTGTTTTCCAGTTGTATGTAGATAAAAAATGTCATGGATTCATATATTGACAATCAATGTGTCCTCGTCAGCTCGCTGCTCGTTTCTCGACATGGATGAAACAAATCCTCAAATTTGACACGGGCAGTAAACAATAATTTTAACTGCATCACTGATAATAGTACTAGTAATAACATTGTTTATTATTAATACATATCCAATTGAAATTCTTGGCAATATAATTAATGTTAATGTGTTTAGTATCCATGATTCGATGTAGAATTCTGATGTTCACACTCACACACTCATATACATAATATAGTATTATATACATATATATCTTTGTGTATAAATAAAACTGATTCAATTCAAAGAAATCTGCGGCTAGAAGTGTTATTTTGATGAGAATCTTCACAAAATAGCTTAGATTTTTTCGGACGGAAGCGACTGTAACATATAGCTATGGTTTGTTTATTCGTGAATAATTCGTTTATGCAATTTCCGCATTTGTTCACGTGCAAGTTTGTATTAAATTTGAATACAAAACTGAGAACATGTAATTTATTTTAAAATTGATGATTTCGAGCATTTCTGTACACGTATTAATTATTTGTACACGTAGATATTGATTATTTTCGAAGTTAAAAAAAAAAAGAGAAACCGGCAGCATTTTAGCAGTATTAAAATGGCGGGAAAACAGAAAAACGAGTAAAATAGGGACAATACTGCAATACATTAAAATGTGCTACACGATTGAGTATCGAACGAGTAATTGAAGTTTGAATAAAAAGTAGATTAGGGGGTAAACGAAAATAAGGTGACATAAACGCTTCTTCATATTATAACAAGGCTGAAAATCAGATCCGCTAACATAGAACTAATTATACTTTAACCGCGTATCGATAACATAAAGTAGATTGTTTCATAGTACAGAAAAAAGTAGTTCCGATATATATGGACAACCTTATCATCATACAGAACTAAATTAATAATTTATATTGTTGCTGCCACACAAAAATAGCTGCAAGGGGTCGATTTCGCAAAAAAGGTTACAGCGTGCGTGCGTAATAGGTCTGTAGGGATAAGGACTTGTTGCTCTCTACCTACTCTGTGAAAGATGAGGCGTGAGGACATTATAATATCTAATAATAGCATCGTAAATATTCAGGAGCGATATTAAGTGAATTGAATAAACAAATAACCAGTTTGAGGTGGAACGTTCAAAATGCAATTTGATGAGGAAAGTTGCATATGATATGCAGTCAGCGTTACAAATAGTTTTCTCTCAAGTAAAAGTACTTACGTAATACTCGAGATTAGGAAGCGTGCTATGTCCATACGTTACATATATTATAGTTCGTGAAACTTAGCGAATTTGAAATCAGAGAGCGGAACTTAATTTAAAAATAAAATGTTATAATATCTTAATCATTAATTTATCTACCCATTGATTAAAACTCTATTTATATTCTATTAAAACTCTATTCTCATTATATTTATTAAAACTCTATTTATATATATAAACTCTATTTATATCTATATTTTATAGTGTTCCGCTCACAAGATTTGTAAAAACTTCAACAAGTACGTTATCAACAATTAAAATTAATCAAATTTATATAACAATGAACCATTGTTGCTATAATAAATGCAAAAATATTTTTTGTATCATACTCAAAAACATTGCAAAAAAATTTAATAAAAAAAAATGTCGTTAAAACAATAATAAAAAATTATGACGTATTATTTCAATTCATTATTAAAAATATTTCATGAATAAGATGAACTTGCCTCATCAATCATGATACAAAACTTTAGTGACGCTAACAAAATGTAAAAAAAACTGACACTAATTAGCCCGCGAAATATCCCAGTACTGATATGTAATAAAAAAAATCTTACCATACCGTAACAAGAATAAATAAAATGCACTAACCGAACGTTGTGCGGGCGCTGTGAGACACGACAGAGCTATATTGACGACAGGTTCGCGCGCGTTGACACGTGCGTATGGCGATACCGCGCACGCGCAGACGTCGCGGCGCGAGTCTCCCGCCCTTTTACCCACCACTCATGGAAGGGACACATTTACTAGCATTCGTTTCACTTTCCATATACATTTTTGTAAAGTACATTAGAAGAACGTAACATCACGCCTGTAATCAACTAAGATGTAGGCAGATGATAGTAAGACACTCCCACGTTTCTCCGATTAATTTATGTAGTAAGGCATGACGTATGTATTTAAGTATACTGTTTATCTTTAAAGTTAATAAACAGCTATTGTGAATTAGCGCCTATCGCAAACTTTCTCCATCTCCCCAGGGTTGACTGTTAGAGATTGCTACAAGGAATAAGTACGCCCTTTGTAAACTTTAGCCTAACCTTTAACTTAAGATAACACCAAAACGTAAGGTAAAGCCTATCGTAACGTTTACAATAAAGTTTAAATAAATTAATTGTTTTAAATTTAATTTTGACCTGCTTTTGTCGTATCGACGTATAAAATTGTCTATGGATTAAATAGAGCTTTTATTTATACGTACTTGTACCTAGATTATTCTTTTCTTTAGATATGAGATAAACCATGATACGAACATAACATCTTAAATACTAAGGCGTGATGTGACTTTTTTTTAAATACTACAATTCACAAAGACATGATTCATAAATCTTTGGTCAGAAGTAAGGGCTCTTTGTTATAAAGGAACGTAGAGATAATGCTAATATATAAAAAAGGTGTCTAGCAAGGTGTTGAACAGTATTAAGTAAATTAGCAGAAACGTTTCAGCCATTTATAAAACACTTATTGCGGGATTTTAAAAGTGAAAAGGGGCTTTAGAACCACCACGCATTGATGGGTTTGCAACCGAGAGCGACCCTTTACTTTATTGCGCCCAATTTATCTCAGGATGGCAAAATTTATTGCAATATTAAAAGTGCTTGGATTTGTTTACTGTTGGCTTTTCTCACGATCTACCATACACTGAAAAGTTTTGAATTTGGAACGATTTTTTGTTTTTAATTTGGTTTAATAACATAGTACAATACACTCCGTTTTAAATCTCAATGAACTGCAACGTCTACTCACGGTTAATACGAGGCAGAAGTTTTTTTGTTTACAAGAAAACATTCTTGTCATTGTCATCCATCGCATACAAAGTACTTGAGCATATTGAGTCTCGTTTTAAACATATTAAAATTCATGTAATCAAATAGACACGAGATCTTTATCGAAATGTTGCTGTAATTATGTATGCCGCTTAGATCCGTGTGATTATGTAGGCACAGGGTTGCCAGTGTTAAATAAAATCAGTAATTATAGTTAAAGGGTTATACAAACATATATATATTTTTTTGGGGTAACCACACAAGATTCGAAGCACTTCGTACAAGCCAGTAACTAGACGGGCTCTCCCGACAAAAGTATACCTACCTACATGAGTTTAGCCAGTTCATGGTTTAATCATATATAACTAAGGATACGTTTAATTGTTAAATATCTTGTTTAGTTATGTACCAAAGGAATTGATTTAAAAGGAGATAATATATGCATTATTTTTGTCAACAAAATAGATATTTTATGACTTACATCTCGGTTATTCTTTGCTAAATAAAGTATTACATATAAAATAATAAACTATTATATTTTCCTACGATTTTCATTGTTCTAATAATATTCATAATCTTGTAACAATAGTAGAAATCATTGATAATAACATATCAATTCAAAATTCATAACATATATTGTTTCAATTATATATTTTTCGAGTTTCAATGCAGCCTCAAAACGGCCACGATACTGGAAAAAACACTGGTGTAAAAATGTGACAGTCTTAATAAAAACGAAATGTGTATTACATTAATAATAACACTTCTTATTTAAATTGTTTTTTGAATAGTTAAAACTGTTTAGAGTCCATGGCCAGCCCTGGCAGGGTCTGAGTGGGCACGTTAAATTCTTCATAATCGGCTACCCAGTTGAATACAAAGAGACTGACGATCATGTTAACGTTGCCGTGATACATGGTGGTACGCGACCACGCGGCGTGTACGGGTGAATATGTAATGAATTCTCAATGAACTACGCACTATAATCACTAGTTATGTATATAGAGTTTTTACTTTTGAAGGGATAGAAACTGGCTGTTTTTTTTGTAAATTACTTGTCCTGTCATTGTTGTCAAGACAAATAATTAAAAGTTCTCATAGAGTGTAATTTCTATGCTCATAGAATTGAAGATATTAATGTTTTTTTTTTGTAATTGAGAAATGGAGGTTTTATACCTCAATAATTATTTGATAGAATTATTCTCAATCTGAGAGGAGGTCCATGTCTAACAATGGGGCGATAAAATGATTGTTGATGATGACCATTATTGACACGTTTCCAAAACACAAAAACACGTTTTTAAAATGTTCGTCACTCTATAATCTCTGGCCAAGCCAATACCAAAAAGACTCAACCGATTTTAACGGGTCTTTTATTAACAGGTATAAAAACGGTATGATAGTAATTCAGTATTCAAAAAAGGAAAATATTAGGTGAAATAATAGTAGAAATTCATGTTTATTTATATATTTGCAACGCGAATCCAGTTACGGGTAATTGCAAGTCACGATAGATTCATTTACTTTTTGATATTTAAAATGTTCACCATAATTTTCCGGATTTTTTCAAAGCAATTTTTGTGCTTTCTTTTCTCTAATTGTAATAAAAATACTGCATTTTATGCTATATCAAAAATATAGGGACGTGTTGGTCCCGAGACGTATGTACCTACTAATTACGTCATAACGTCATCATAAAACCGGTACCAAAGAAGACTCAAGAATAATATGCATTTTGATAATTCTTTTTTCCCTCTCGAAGTTGCCAAAAATATTTTAGGATTGAATAAAAAAAATACTGAGTATATCAACCTCTTGCCTTTCCTGTAACCTATTGAATATATTGATAATTTTATCTGTGACCTGACTGTTTCGGCCAGACTGGCTGGATATAGTCTGAAGTAAATTAATAAATTTAGTTTATAAACGTAACATCACGGCTGTAATTGCCAAAGGGTAAGCAGAGAAGTGTAGTGCAATTCCATTTTTTACCAGTTAAGTTCACGTGCGACCACGCAATAGGTGGTGAGTCTATTGTCATAATTACCATGTATTGGGTACAGATACAGATTCCGAACCACTACCAAAATTTCTACTAGAAAGTCCAAATAAGAAAATTTCATTATTATGAAATCACGACCCGGGATTAAACCCAGGACCTCGTGATCATCATCGTCATGACTTCAACCAATGATGCGGTCAGTTAATTAGTTTGTTAACAAAAAATAATGACAGATATGAATGTAGAAATAAGGTTCCATTCGTTCAGTCAACTATTCATTCATCCATTAATTCACTTATTGAATCATTTATGCAATTATGAAGATAGTTGCAAGGTGTAAGATTATTTATAAAACCCGCTAAGTACGACAGATATCTACCTATTTCTAACATATTACATGTATAATATAAAAAAACGGTCGATCGTTGTTCGATCCTAGTATCGGGCAACTTATTTGATCGGAGGTTGAATTTAACTTGCTTTCTACAAACACTGACATTACGCAAACATATTTCTATAATGTTTTTGATAGCTCAGTTTCTAGCATTTCGATATTACACATCGAAGGCTTGTTCAAATTCTACAACGCATCTCTGAATTCAAAGAGTTGTACGAGTTTATGTTCTTAAAATAAAAAAAATGAATAATACAGAGAGTGTTACCCTTCAACATAAGATGTTTAATAAGATGATAAGATGTATGTATGAAGAAGAAGAGGTTTATGTTATCGACAACAATCCATTAAGTTTTAAACTTGATCGTTATTAAGGTTTTAATGTCAATGAGACCGCAGTGTTGTTTAACATGACAGCAAGAAATTAATGAAATATTTTTTTTATTTATTAATTGATCAAAGTATTATATGATTTAAGTTTTAGCTTTCTGCACTATTTTTTATATAAACTTTAACTATACCAAATCTCACACTCCAATAGCACAAAAATAGATACAAATATTTTTGTTTACATATAGATTTAGATTTTTAAACTATTTACATAATTACACTAGTTTCTCTTATACTCGGTTTGTTATACATATATATATGTCATGGGAACAATTCATGGGTTCGCATAGACACGTCAATATCCAGATGCAAAGGATTTTATCACATTTATTCATCATTTTATCGCGTCTGTTCAAGCGGATATCTGAATGGCCTTCTCAAATAAACTAAATATGTACATCTCGTTCTTGTGCTTTTAATTCATAAAAAAACTTGATTTCATACCATTAAAATAATGTTGTACACTATTACAAATAAAGTAAGCCCAGATTTGAAATATTTCAACTTTCGTAAATAATACATCCAGTGGCCATGGTGCCATACTCATTTTAACTAAATGTATAATTGATTTTTACTTTTCATTCGCGTTAAAATTGGTGCCACGCCATTAAAACATTGTTATGCATTATTACAAATAAAGTTAGCACAGATATGAGGTATTACAGCTGTCGTAACAAGGCCAAATTCGCACAATATCACCAGCCAAGTCATTCATCGGTGTCGTATATTTATCCCACGAAACAAAAAGCCCGGAAGCGCACACCTACAAATATGATGCAGCGCTAATTGCGTTGTTTTGGCCGTGGGAAGGTTCTGACAAGAAATTACTAAGTTTTGAGTTTTTTTTCGGTAGCACAAATAAAATTTCGCTAATGATTCCATCTATGATGTTAGTATGCCATGTGTTTCGTTCTATGTATCGTTGTTTCGATATTCCATATTCAAACTTTAAACTTTTATTTATCATTTTTAAAAGATGCTAGTATTCGAAATTGGCATTCAAACTTTTATTTCATAATAAATAAACTAGTGGTGTTCTAAATTCGAATTCGAATTTAAAGCTTCTATTTCATCACAAGTTGCTCATCTAATTTGAATTCAAGATCAAAAGTTTTATTTCGTCATGTGCAATACATACTACTCTTAATAAATGTCAAAATTAAATGTTTAAAATTGATAGTGAATCTTAATATTTTTTTCTAATAACAAAACGTTAATGACTAAGCCGACTTACGCTGCGTTAAAATACTGTCTGGACAGTGACGAAAAATGAAGATTTTAGCCAATAGTAACACTAATAAATTATATTATACTAACAAGGTAAGGATAGGGCGGGATAGCGCTCATTAGAAAAGGCCTATTTCCAGCAAAACACTGAGACAAACTAATGATGATAATGACTTCACTATCAATAAGTTTACATTCCTGGTACAGATGACACGCAGTCATCATTTAGATTTTAGATTAGATTTATAGACATTTATTCTCAAAAAAGACACATAAGTCACTTACATGAGAACGCATGGAAAATAAAGAT
>DWME01002812.1:0-19841 GCA_018244795.1 Parelbella ahira ahira | reverse complement strand
CGAATAAAACTTAACAGCAGAGAGACAAAGCTGTTGCTAGTATCTCCTTAAGACAGACACGGGGCATTTTTAATTAGCAGGTATTAAATAATTATTAGCCATCTTGCACCAGTTATTTCAGGGTTTGCATAGCTATTGATCCAAGCAAAGTAACTCGCCATTGTGATTCCGGATGCCTGAGGCAAATTAATTGTTTGGCCACATCAAGTAAATCTTAGCTTCATGGTAACTGTGATATATTTTATCCAAATTAGGTAATAGTAATATCTCCATCTACTTAAATTATAATCAGCAAGAAATTTCACTTTTATCGCGCGTGGGTTCTCGCAGAAATTTTTAATAAATATTTTTTTTTTGTTTTCGCCTACTGCTGACAGCTAGTATTTGCACCAAGTTTAATAATCAATAAAGAAATAATAATATAATTAGAAAGAATTAATAATATAAAAGTCATTAAACTTTCAACATGCAAAGTATTGAATCTTAAATGACAAATAATTTCGTGTGCAACCATTAAAATTTCATAAAATAAAAACATTTTAAAGAGCACTATATCGGGAAATTTATCTAACGCCGAGCGTGCTACGTTCACTATAAATCTTCCCCGGACCGATTCCGCTCGGCACAATACTCACTAGTTGTGCAACTACACGCTTTTAGATTGAAAATTTCTGTCCGATGCCTCGGAATGTAAAAGTATCTGAAAGCGTCCGAAATGGGCTTTCGATGAGATTTCTTTCAGCATTCAAAGGATGAACTTATTCGGTCATCATATTTTCGTTGCGTATTGAATGTACGAGTATCTACTCTGTATAATGTTATCCATCATCATCAACCTGTCTCAGTCCACTGACGGGTTTTGGCCTCCTCTAAAGGGTGTTGGCTCATAAAATTCCCATGCAGAACATGCAGGTTGGGGATCGCAGAGCTCATCGTACCACCTAAAGCCACCCATAAAAGGCCAGGACATTTTGCAGGCCGCGCTATACTGTTATCAGTTAGCGCCGGGTTGTCCGTTTCTTTATCCTGACTTCATATGTAAAGTGGATGCACCGATCTTTATGATTCTTTAACAGCAATTATAAGACCCTCCATTTCCGAAGTCTAGTTTAGGAGTAGTCACGCCGGTAATCCCCAAAGGGTTAGACAGAGAAGTGTAGTACACTCCTACGTTTCACAAGTTACATTTACGTCCCCTGGAATGGAATGGAATGGCGAGCTTATTGCCATACACCGAACACAGATCCAGACTTCGGGTCATTACTAGAAATTCTTAATTAGAAAAATCCCGATTGGCAGTAAGAGTTGCAACCACTCAAACAACGAAGCAATGATAATTAATTATAAGTAAATAACTTATTAGACTATAACAAAACTAGGCAGAATACGAACAGAATAAATATATTATTCTTGTATCCATGGAGACTAGCGGAAATTGTAAGCGGTTTATAGTCGTAGTTCCTTTATTATCACTACTAATGAAAGTCCCAGTGCCAGGGGCTGTTCACAGACTCTACTTAGATAGAACTGCAGAATTGAATAAATAAAATGAAATGACAAATAGAATAGTGCGAGCAAAAACATTATGAACATTGTACCGAGAGTTTAAAATAGTAAATGTGTTATAAAAAGATTAAATATAGAATTGTCTTAATATCTTTAACGCCATGTTTAAGTTTTTAAGGGCTAATAATTTTTTATTAGTGTTATATTTAAGATATTCATACGTCGGATATTAAGCCTCATAAGTCGATTGGGTGTAAGAGCGGCTGCTGATCGAGATGTCCTAGGTTCAATCCCCGGCATGGATACTATCAGCTTTTTCTATCTTGAAATTCCTAGTAGCAGTTCAGTTTCGATTTGAGCCCGGTATAGCAATATGTTTGCCACTAATAAGTGGCATAATCATAATTATAATAATATGATGGGACTTGTAATGTAAATAAATGGTGAAACGTGGGAATGTAGGTACACTCTGCTCTCACTACACTCTGCTCACCTCTTTGGGGATTAAAGGCGTGATGTTACATTCATTTATATGTCGAATATTGCAAGATATAATGGCAGAAGATAATTTCTATTAATTGATATATTAAATCGGAAACATATTACCTGTATGTCCATTAGCGACAGGTGTTATTAAGTGACATGTCTTGTCGTGTTACATTACATGCCTTGACGCACAGATTACTGAATAATGCAAGATGGCCGCACGCACTTTTTTGTATCCTCAATGTTATAATCAATTTAACAACAGATTACAATAGTGATGGTACACATATTTAGCGATTCCTTCAATGGAAACTTTTTATTTTAGAAGGTAAATAAAATTTAATCTTTTTTTGAACTTACAGAAATTTTTTCTTGGAATGTACTCGGTTGATTTAGAATGGTACCCAACAATTACAATGTTTTCAAAGGAAATTTTTTATAGTGTGCTCCACAAACAAAGTACAAAGAAATGAACGATACTGAGAATTAATTTTATAACGTAACATAAAGCCTGTAATCCCCGAAGGGGTAGGCAGAAAGATGTCGTACACTCCTACTATATTATAAAAATATTATAAAATTTATGTTATAATAAACTAATTTTCTTTTATAAAAGACTGTGCGATAATAACAAAATTTTAATTAAATTCCCAAAACGGGCTCCTATTTTCGATATGCGAAGAATTTATATTGAGTGTTCAAAGTTGAATTATATAGAAAAAATACCTGACATTATTTCACATATTTCCTTTTTTATGAACTTATTTAACATGTCTTTTTTGAACATGATTGTTGTAGTAATTTAATAAGCAAAATTTCAAAGCTGAGTAAATTTCTGTTAGTTCTTAGTCCTGGGTTCTCAGTTGAGTAAACCGCGGTCTGTCAGCATTCACCACTAACATTATTTTTTATTTTTGTTGAATATTAACCATTAATATTTAACAAAGCTTGCACCTTGAGACTGTAAAGTCTTAAAAAACGCCTTTGATCTTTATCCATCTGCTCCTAGCGGAAACAACTTCCATTTTCAGCTGGATATAATAAGACTTCTACTTATAAAAAATTGTGTGATAAAATTTAACTCTTAATTAATAAAACGTTAAATTAGGTTTAATTACGCTAATTAATCAGTCGCTGAGCCCATCCCTTATCGTGATAACGAATGCGACCTAACTCATTTAAATATTGTTTATCTCTTCGCAGCCAGATTAAAATATGAAATGGAAATTATTCTCCTTTCGCTCAGTTTTATCAGTGGAATAAAATAAAAAAACATTACAGGACGCGCCGCGAAAAAATATTTATCATAGTTCCTCCAATGGTTTATCAACTAAGTTCAGTAAACCTACTTTATACTAAAGTAACAAAAACACATAACATCATGCCTGTAATCACCGAAGGAGTAGAAAGAGGAGAGTACATTCCCACGTTTCACTAGTTACGCTTCCGTCCCATGGAATAAGTGGTAACCCTATTGCCATACACCTGGCCGGACCCTGACTCCTAGTCACTACTAGAAATTCTAAATTAGAAAAATCCAATAGTACCCGACCCGATATTTGAACCGAAGACCTCCCGATCGGCAATCGCGCTTGCAACCACTCGACCAACAAGGCAGAAAACTTACACCACTTTAATTCTAAAAATATAACCGGATCCTTAGGGACAATCTTGGCCCAAATTTATAACGCCTCGACGAATTTTAATCTAGTTTCCAGATTTAATATGTAAGCCAAGGTTACTTGAATAAACATATTTTTAATTGAAATATCAAAATACTTTCATTAATAATTTGCTGCGTTTGAAATAAATTTGAACAAGACTGAACGTGCGTATTTTAATATTTTAAAGATGCACATTGGGGCAACAAATATTTTGAATAAGAAAATAGTAAGATTATCTTAGATAATAAGCAAACATTTGTTTACAAATTACTAAAATAACATCGCTCTTCAGTCATTTTAGGATAAAATGGAGAAGAAATCCAATTTCTTTTTAAAAACAATATTCGATCTGAAATCTTGTAGTAGTACAACTAGCTAGTATTTTGCTAAGAGGAGTCGATTTACGGAGGATTTATGGTGAACGCAGTACGACTTATCGTGTCGATAGTCTATCTATTAAATCCGTTTCTAAGTTTAGTAATCAACAGCAGTGTACCGCCCATATGAATCGCACTACGGTATGCCGTTTTATATTCGGCCTTATTACCTAATCGGCCGATCGCATTCAATATATTTCTAAAATTTATTCAAACCAAACAAAGAATCAATAACATTCAATTCAAACAAAGAATTCATATTTTTAGAGACTAATAAATGATCAAGCACCACACACTAATTGCGCGAACGGCTAACTGCAAACGCTCCTAAGTATAAATTTGGTAGTTCGTATAGTTATGACGGGTTTATTAACTAAACTAACAGTCAATTAACGACCAATAACAGTCCTAGTAACAGTTCTACGTTTAAGATCAGTTGCAGAAGTCCATGTGTGGTTGCGGCCATTTTAACTGATGTCTGATCGTTTGTCACTTTTCTAACTAAAAAAATAGAAACATTGGTTATTCATGTATTTATTTTTATCCTTTACTGTGGCATTTATTTCTTTGCTAGTTCAAAGAAAGGCTTCTATCTTGGAAGTGACATTCAGTAGTAACATTACACAGCTCACAACAATGTTGGACGGAGTTGTAACCAAGTAAAAATAAGAATGCCCTATTGCGGCCTGCGTAAATCTCCCTGTTGCGGCGCCGTGGCAATCGAAGCGCGAAATTTATCGTTTCGACATACAATGTACGAATTCACAAGAAACACAATAGGTCGCGGCTTTCCTACCATCTAACGCTGTTAAATAGCGATTACATGTAGGTATATGTACATTCATAATATGAGAGTTTCTCCGTAGTCTTTTTTTACAATAGACTTTAGTAGCGCGGAATCTGGATTGTTTGTCCGATGTTTAGCAATATACTCATGCTACAAAAGACGTATAATATAACTGATGATTAATGGGAGTACTTAATTCCTCTGCTTATCCTAAGAGAAATGCAAACGTTAGGTTTTTTTATGTGTCTTTGTAGGGCATATCTAATAATGCACATCTCGGCGGCATCCTAGCGCGGCAGTTGAGAAATGCTATAAGTGAGCTTGGCAAATCGCACCCGCCCTCTCATTTGAGAAAAATAACTCCTTTCAATCTTGAATCTATCCAAGCTGTCAACTCTACCGCAAATAATATGTGTAAAACATACAGTGCATTTATAGTCGTACTACAACTTGCGAATCAGGGGGTAGTATACTAAAGCTTTCTTACTAAAATGATCAACAACCAACTCGCGCAATACAGTTGTTAGAATTTTTACAGTAATCTTACTCTACCAGCCTTATATTATGATATCTACTCATTATGTACCACAATACACAACCTTCTATTAACCTTAAACATATGTACAATACGGTAAAACCACATCAACTGTATTTAGTTCCGTATAATAAGATTACATAGCTTTTAATTATGATAAGAATATAACATATGTTCCAAGCTAACCGCGATAGAAATAATTGAGCCAGACAAGCATATTATAATTTGTATTACCTACTACGAACAATTCGTAGTTTTTAAGCTTACCTGAAGCAGGAGTTAATATTTTGATATGTGAATATTATACAAAACATGACAATAATCGGTAAAAGGTATTTTAAAAAGTCAGCTCATTATAATTATCGCGTTATGGCATTAAAGGAAAAAAAAATTGGTAAAGTAAGTTGATTACCTTTAAAATTTTATTAGTTCGGTCCGTGCCTACCACTTCTCTGCTCCAGCATACGCTTATGATATACGTACGTTGGACTTATAATACATTATCGGACGATATAAAAAATATCTCTAACAATTTATTAAAAACTTTAATGATTTTGATACGAAATATTTATTGGCAATATGTTACTTTTATCGTAATGTTTTTACGTTATTTATAAAATGACAAAGATAATACAAATTATTTATAAGTACATATAATTGTACAACATTTGTTAGTAAAAAAGCGACTTTCAAATTTGCAATATCTGTCTGTCTGTTTTAATCTATTGTATAGCACATAATAATTAACATTAAATTTACTAGTGCTTATTCATTATTTACAACTATGTTGACCACTTTTAATTGCATTCAATTAAATATTGTTTTTCGACGGTATGCAGTTGAAAAAATATGAATATTCTCTAACGAGTCAATACTAGCAATTAACAAATCTGTTACCTCGTGGAACTCTCAAATGGGAGCGAAACCGAAATTGTGGTCGTAAATTATCGTGGGTATTGGGGACAGATGTAACGAATGTTCGCGACTTTTTATTTGAAAAAGTATTGTAACCATTACGGAACATTTTTTAGAATCGGGTTTGATTCCAATATCTATAATAACACAAAAATAGTACAATAAATAAAAACATAATCGTAACAAGTAAATGTGCAGAGACATGTTCAATAGCGAATTAAAATAAACGTAACGTAAGGAAATTCGTAAACGCAATGAAATAACGAAAATCGTAACCAAAGATAAACGAGAAGAAGATATCGTAAGGTAAGTTCTGTATCTGTGATTGAATTGAGAGATTATCAGTTTTCTCTTAGTTAGATGTTACTCTCTTTATACCTTATTAATAGTTATCACGTTTTATTTTGTCTTTCATTCATCGCATGTCTAGATCGCCTTGATTGCATTTCGACTTAATTAATAAAAACTACTCATAAGAGGTAACTCGGTCGGCCTCCTACCAGATGGTAGGACGACCTGAAGAAGACAGCGGGAAGCTGCTGAATTCGGAAGGCTTAGGACCGGAAGGAGTGGCGCCAAAAAGGGGAGGCCTCCCAGAGATCCCGCCATGGACATCTAGAGGCTGATGATGATGATGATCCATAAGAGTGACATGTAACGGCAATCCTGCAAGGGAATATATCACTTATCACATTATCAGTATCAATATCATTTCTGTTTCACTTAACTGCTCGAGTTTTACTACGAAACATTAAAATTACAGTCACTCGACTAAATTCAAGGATCACTAAATCTCGGAACGGAGCCGAATTTTCTTCAATAGGAGTTTAAATAGGGTCATATTTCAAAACAAGCAGCTACAATAGTTAGAAATTCGCAGTATAAACGATTCGCGAATACTGTTTCCGCATCAAACTTCTCTGGCAAATGGAAGCGGAATCGATAATCGCGTAGTAAATTGTCGCGCCCATTACGGACACGTGTAGCGAGCATTCCGTTCTTTTTATTACAACGAGTATTGAAACTACATTTCAGAGGTTCAGCAATTAAAACAACTATTCTTTTCAATTTACAACGTTTTGAATATAGAGATTTTACGTAACGGTATCGAGTGTACGTGATATTCCATATTTTAAAATCCAGATACCTGTATTTCATTCGTATATTTGCTAGCGTACTACATCTTAGGCTGCATCTCGCTTTCTATCAGGTGAGATTGCAGCAAAACGCGAGCCTATTTCTAGATATTTTTATTTTAATATTCTTTTGATTCATAAAATACATACAAAATTTCTTTAATAGCTCGAATCCAATGTCCCAGTTTAATTTATTTCAACGAGGATTGTTGCAATATCGAACTTTACGCTTTCGTAAATGGAAGCAAAACCTAAATTCTCGGCGTAAATTATTGCCCCGAGAACAGATGTAGCGGACGTTCAGGAGTTTTTGTTGCGACAGACATTCTAATTCCGGTTAGCTGCGAATTTGCAATCACGATTTATTTCAAAGTTTTCGCACACGTTAACCTTTTTGTTCTAGAATAACTGTCGAATAACCTAAATTCAAATACATTCAACGACCACTCAATTTAGGGTTTGTAATAACTTTCGGTCGCATCAAACAAGTTTATCTTTACTCTTTTACGTATTTATATTTACATTTTACTTCACGTTTTACTTTTTACGTATACCTTTTTAGGTTTTTTTCTTTGGCCTTGTTTCAGAAATTGTATACAATCGATTGTTATTCTTTCGAACAATTTCAGATGTTTAGAGAGAAATATTTAAGTTTACATGTGTGTTTAGGTATTTTTTGTATAAAGAAACTCCATCAATAAAATCCCATCTCTTTTCCTAAAACAAGACGTAATATAATTATCAACTGGACGTCAGCTGGTCGATTTAGTTGCAGCAATAAAAAAAGTTAGATAAACATAGGGCGGCTTTTTGGCCAAAACAATATATCATATTCGGTCCCAGTAATCCGTCGCGCTTTCCGCCATTATAAGACGATGTATCATTTATATGGTGTGCAGTAGACGTTAAAAGGGTCTCTCTGATGGATGACCCGACAATATGTCGTTCATCATTACTATACGTCTTGGATATCGTTACTACATAATCTTATTTTATTGTAGGATATCGTCTGATAAATTGTTTCTTTATCATAACACACGTTATTCACAGTAACAGTACCTATTGTTTATGGATTTGTTTTTGTCTGTGACCATGACACACATAAAAGAAGACATGTCAATATTGTGATATCTCATGAATGTAAAGAAAAGCTTGTTGTTCGAATACGTTGATGTAAAATATTACTGCTTATGTTTTATGGTTAAGTATACATTCGTTTGTATATTTAACATAAAATTAGGTTGTTTTCATAACAAAGATATTAATAGTAAGTACTACATAAGCAATAGTATCCAATAGCGTTTTGTAAATGATTCTCTAAAAATAAATAAACATTCTCGTGCCAATAATAAATAGTCTATGTAAATCATATGAAAAGAAAAGTCCGGAATCTAAAGATAATCCCACCAAAAACATAAAAGTGAAATATGTGGCAAAGTTCCCGGTAAGCTAATAGTGCGGCCAAGAAAAGATCTTATATCAGGGCAAAGGCCGAATTCTACGTAATTCAGGGCACACTACTTACTATCAATGTGCTAGTACTGGATAGGTTGTTTTTAAGGTAGGTAATAAAAGATTTGTTTTTGACAAGTCCTTCGATGTCTCAAAGCGACGAGATCGTAGAATGGTATCTAATATAAATAATTTGCTTCTTTTGTCAATTTTAAGTGGATTACGATAGTTAGTAGACTTATAAGATATACTTGTGTAAGCATCTAATGGCAGTTATTACAAAGAAACATTATAATTATGTAAATGAATAATATATCTTTGGATAGCGTTTTTAACACATAATTTGGTCATTTTAATTACAATTTCGAAAGTATTATATTATTATGCAAATGTCAATAATTTATTCAAGCGTCCGATTATGTCACAATGATTGGCACAAAATATTATGAAATATGCGTGGTAATAAAAAAAATGTAACACATTCGAAAAAACATATTTTCTCATTATGAGTAGGTACATTCCAAATGCAGATTAAATACCTTATAATATTGGACCAGAATAGGTAGTATAATTACTTGCAGGGATTATCGCTTGACAAAGCAGTTTATTACACAATGGCAGATCTGATACAAATCGGAGCTGTCGAATGTATAGACATCGGTTAATAATAATAATCCTGTATCTAAATCCACATAACGTAGGAGCCCTTTTATTGTCGAACGCTAGGTAAGTTAGAAGAGTAATTGATCACAAAGATAATATTTTTGGTAATTAAAAACGGCCGCCATTTTGAATTTTGTGAAATAGCGGGAAAATCCAACGTCGCGAATGTCAGTTTTTAACTTAAGAGACTTAGGCTTCGAACCGGAAGTTATAGATGCGATTCCTACTCAGAAAACAAAATTCTAATGGCTAGGCGTATGTCTGTTTATGTATGTATGTACAACACTATGGTTTTGGTAGTACGCAATATATGTAGCTGTGGTTATGAGCTGTTTGTTTTTCAGCGTAATTTCAGATCCGGTCAACAAGCAGTAATAAATTATTTTTTTTTTCATTATCATCGAAAAGTGCAAACTTTCAAAATCGTAAAGTAACAATTAGAAATTTTCCTTTTGCGCACACATAAAGACCAGTTTTAAATCGTACCAATGTTAATGATAACATATCATATTCTAAAATATGGTATAACGGCAGTAGGGCGACAATAAAATACGAGATGTATCTACATTTAAACGCAAGATAAGGGTTATATACCGAGGCCCTTACCCTAAGCCCACGCTCACGAACTTGAAGCTAATCGACCTAAATAATACATGTATTACGTAAACATTATTCTATTCTAAATATTAAATATTTAGTAGATAATATAATTATTATATATTATTGATCCCATATATTGCAAGTACATTTTAATAGCAATATTTTTATATTAAACGACTTTTGTCAATATGTTACCGATGATGGCGTTGTGAGTCCACCATATTATTAAACCAAATCTATACTTAATACTATCATAAATACTAAAGTTTGTCTAATTGTTGCGTTTTTTCATAAGAACTTGTAAATATATTTTGCTTAAATGCGACATGAAGACATACCTATGTATTTCGGACCTAAAGAAAGAGTAGGTACGGGTAAATTAAATAGGTTTTTTTTTTCAATTAACTACCGAAAACTTAATGAAGTAATATATTGTATAGACTATATTTAGTAACCAACAGTGAATTTATAGTTAACAGATAATTCCTAAGTCCATCTACACTGCTACACCAACCAGTATATGTTACGGTAGACAAATAAACACAAAAAAGTAATTACTCCCTAAAGCAGAGTTATACAGTCAATGCATAAAAGAACAATGGCTTTAGCTACTAATTTATTATATTATTATTTTATTTTATAACAAAATCTTGGATATAAATAATACATATATGTTATTATTATAGAAACACTTAGGCGGGCCTCAATGCCCATTACTTAAAGGCATTGAAGCCCGCTTAAGCCTGTCCTGCCGCTGTAGACTATATATATCTTCATGACAGCTTTTTATAGTATGAATATATGAGCCATAACATATTACACACCTTAAACAAATTCACTAGAAACACGGCGCTAGTCTGCATAGCAATTTATAACTGACATTGAGTTATTAATTTTCGTTAACTTTTAGGTTGTCGAAAACAGATTTTCAATAACATGATGTTGATGAATGTTACAAGCTTTACAATTTTAAAAATTAATTGCTAGATTACATTTTAATTAACAAGTCACTTCATAAAAGCAGCTATTGCAGAACGTCGATATTAGGCTTAGTAGAGTCCTTAAATGTAAAAATTAAAGATGTGTTTGAAAGTATAATGGCTGACGCTATTTTAACGTCCCACAATTGGGCATGACTTTCTTTAAACTTTGACTCTAAAGTAATGCTAATATGGATACACTGAAAAAAATTAATGAAACAAAACAAATCAAGTACATTTGTTCCATACAGAATAACCATATAATATGTACGTATGTATAATGTATGTATAATGTATGTATAATGTATGTATTGTGTAATGTATAATGTATGTATAATGTTTAATTTTGTATAATAATGTGATTAACAGACGAAGATGTTCACTAAATAAACAGCGGTATGAGTGGTGATACCATCGTCATTTAATATTTACCATATTTTACATTGTTCCAAACTCATTAGCTCAATATGTAATATGGCCGACTATGCATGTCGGTCGATAAAAAATATATTTATGTAAAAAAGAAACAAAATCCCGTTGCAGCCCAACCGTTAAATTTCCGCAAATGAGTAGTGACCCGTTTATATCTGTCCCTCGGGATATTTACAGTAGTATTAATATATCTCATGCTGTATAAATTTTAGCATAAATGTGATATACATAGGTAAATGCCAGAAGGTATCGATTTGCTAATAAAAGATCATAAATATACCTTCTTACATTTTATGGTCTCAGGGTAAACAATAGTTGTTTTCTGTTTGTAATTTAAACACCTTGAATACACATACATAAAAATATTTTACAACAGGGCATACAGAAAAAGGTGCAGCAACCAAAACAAGGGTGGAATTATCTGTTTTGACTCGGGTGGAACTAGCTTTGTTCGTTAATTTTTTGTTGTTATTTAATCGACTCAGTCATAATAAGAAAAAAAATTATAATCACAGAACGTTCATTGATGTAATTGTAGACTGAATGAGTAGCTTTTTTCCAAGATCACTCACTTAAGTCCCTAAAGGCTACTCGTGGAAAGATAAGTCGGACTTACGCAACGTAATCTTGTGCTCGTAATAAGCGCGCAATATCTCGGACGTAAGTTTCGGACTTAATAAGCGCCATTTCTCGCGTAAGTTTCCAAGCAGCGGGAAATAACGACTGCCGCGAAGTTGACGCTTTATCTTACTTTGTTACTCTTTGTCCGGACTTTTTGGCTTTTTGTTATATTCGTGTTACTTAATCTATTTGTTGATTTGCTAATACCTAGCTCTTCATTTAGTAATGGAGCCTAAGTTTCTATTATACAAAGCTGTCCAGGTAATTGGCGCGTCCGAAATGTCTAATCCGTGCTTATTTGGTCGTAATCAATATCCAACATTGAAGTTTCTAGTTTTCCTACCTCTGTTGATGGAACAATGGTTGAAATATTTGTGGACATATTTTTTAATAACACAATCATGTTTCTTAGAACAGTATTTCGTATCAGTTCAATAACTTTTTTTTCATTTAATTTCAATTCAATTTCATTTCAATAAAAAATAAGTCACCTAGTCGTTGATACCCATGTACATGGAGTGCATCCTCCAATAAAATTATAGACGATCTATTAATGACAATTTTTTAGATAACGTCAGTTAATAATATGACTGTTAATGAGAAACAATAAAAGAGCAGTCAAAAACAATTTAAAGCTCAGTACAATTTTTCTCTATGCCGGTTTCATATATCCTGTTTCAATAATGTCTTAGATGACTGGATTTAAGGTTTCATCCCAATTGTATATTTATTTAGTAAGAATCCCCAATTAAATTTTCACCCAAAAGACTGGAGTCTAACGGATGGTTCGTGATGTTGAGTCTAATAACAAGCGCAATATCTCCGACGTATATATCCGACTGAATGAGCCCAATATTTCTTTCATAAGTTTCTAAGTGGAAAGAAATAACTACTTCTTCCTACTGAATTATCGTTCTGTCTTACTTAGCAACTTTTTTCTCGAACAGTTGTTACAACTTCTTGTAATTACGTTGCGATAAGTTTGGCAATACTTTATCTATGTAGTGATTTAATTACACAATTTACTTCCTTAGTAAATAAGTTATTTTTGTATACTTCACAATTTATTGTTCTGTAAGTTAATTTTCTCTACTGATTGTGATGTATAAATAGAGATTTTTGGTATTTCTGTTACAAACAGAATGTTCAAATAAAACAGATCAGAGTTTTGTTAGGTGGAAACTGAGACTAACCGTTGCGTATTTTAATACGTCTGACCATTTTTTGTAACTTGAATCAGGTATTTGGTGATTGACCGTCAGAATCACTGCAAGAACCTGTCGAGCTTGCATAACAGAACTTTGGATGGACCACTGTGCATGACATTCTATTGGTCCAGAAATAATCTTGTTTGGAATAATTCCAATATAAAATTGGACTCACTTTAATGTACGCCTTTAGCTTTTGATGTATTTTTTCGTAAGGGATTTGTAAGAAAAATTACAGAGGGCACCTATACATAAATATTTAAAATTCGTCACATGGTTGAATCAGAACCATAAAAATTAAACTCATATTTAATTTAACTTCAGACATCAGATTTATATAAATTCTTTCAACGTTACCGACGCATATTAATTGAACGATCGGATAATTTATTTGCTTTTAACGCATCGTTCAGTTTAAAAGATCGCTTCCAATCGAGCTCGCCATTCAGCTGGAGTATTTGAGATTTTAAATTCTGATACATATTTATGAAAAAGAAATTTAACATTATTTTGCAGGTACTTATAATAAAAAAAAAGGTACTTGCTTTTTAAAAAAAAATATAATATACATATGTAATTAGAAGACGCATCATCTGAATTATGCTTGATATACAATTTTTCATTTCGTTTTCATGTCATTTTCATTTCTTTTTCGCCCCTAGGGGATTTTAGTGCGGTAAAGGTCCCATATAATCGTAACCCGGTATCTCAACCAGCATGCCGAGTATCTTTTGATCGTCCTCCCCCTCATAAACAAAAAAGGCTTAATCTCCCATTAATCCTCCCATTTTTTGTTTAACCGTAGATTTAAAATATAAAAAGGGATGAATTTTACCAGAGGCGCATGTCGATGTTACCTTCGCGCGGCTCATACCTTATTCATAGATCGCCATAAACACACGGCAAGTGGCGCACAGATATTAATTGGACACTCCTCCAGAAAAACCCGAGAGCCCTGCAACACGAAAATATCTATGAATAACATGATACCTATGTAGGTATGAATTATATATTTCCTGCAACCCTCACTTTAGATCATCTCAACTTAATAACCATGTCATGTCAGCTATGGCCAAGTGGAAATATCCACTGTCTCAGCATCTGCTCATTAAACACTGCAAACCATACCCCGAGGACTAAAATACATCCATTCGAATTATCGTTATCATCAGCCTCTGCATGTTCACTGCTACACATAGGCCTCTCCTAATCAACGTCCCTCCTCACGGTCCTGGGCCAGTATCATCCCGCTGTTTTCTTTAGATCGGCAGCCCACCTGGTAGGAGAGCGCCCTACGCACCTACAAAGTATATAGGTACATACGTGTACTATGAACATCAACTGCAGGCACCAACCCGCACTGCCATGGGTGATGAGATGACTAAGGCGAAACTCCCTATATGGCATTAACACGACCACCTGAGAATCATCATCAAAGTAGCAAATTCTTTTCCTAAAGCCAGTTCAGACACTTTAACAGCCCTTATTACTCAGATGGGATGCCTAAGGTGCGCCTCATACCTTATTCATGAGCAGCCGTAAACACACGGGCACATTGTTGCTGGGAGAGCACTGTTATTAATTGAACCTTTCTTCGAGAAAAATACGGGAGTAAACACCGGGACGTGCGCTTTTTGTAACACGTAACAAAAAGATTTTTGTTTTCATCACAACTTTTATCAAGTGTATTATATTAGCTTTCGCTTTATTTGGCTGCAAACCTTTACGTCCTACTATTGGGCACGGGTCCTTCCTCCAATTACAGGAGGCCCGAAACATACTACACCATGCTGCACCAGTGCAGATTTTCGAAGATAAGGACTGAACTATTTGTATTGACTTCAAACAACATTGTGAAGGTATTTGTTTGCATACAATTTTGTAATATTTTCCCAAGGAGAAGCATCAAAGAGATGTCATGCATCCATTGACATGAACACAACAGTTTCAATCAATTTTTAACACGTTTTTTTATGAAGAAGCCGTGTGTGTACATAAAATTTATTTTACATGCCTTGACACGTGCAGATAGTACCCATGCGCATTATTTTTATGTTCATATCTACGGCAAAATTACGTTTGATATGCATTTTAGTTTCTTCCTTTGTCTTTTAAAAAACGTACGATAATTTATTTGTTCGTATATAGAATACAGGTAGTTGTATAACATCTGTTGCATTTTCAAATCCTTATTATTAACTTGTCCCAACAGTTAATACTGTAATTGGCTGTCACTCTTACTTCAGAAAGGAAAAATGTTTTTGGAAGTAAGGAACAAATTCGTTTAGAAAGTGCTTGACAGTTGATAACATGTTATTTTCACATCACATATAATTATTTAGCTTTCACAAACCACTAAGAACTCTTTTCGTTTTGTATTCATAAAAGTGTTCGGGAAAAAATTGGATTTTCTTGCCGTAGACGTAGCGCAATACATTTGACTTTATATGTTGATAAAATAAGTAACGAACGCATTAGATTCGAGGCTGAGACAGTTTTGCAGATCAAAATGTATGTATCTACGAGAATACTGCAATACAACTGAAATTTTACCAAAAACATGTTACTATGTTCCATATCTCAATATGGATAGTTACCATAACCATTTCGAAAATAACATTATTATCGCTTATAATTTAACTCTCGATTTTAAATAGATTGGATAGCTATTACAAAATTTGTCACATGTGAACTTAACCAGTTCATAAACTTTGCTTAAATAAACAGTCCAATGCGCGTCCACCAGTACAAAACAGTAAGTAAAAAACCTTGCATATAAAGTAAGTAAGTGTAAAGTGTAAAACTTAACCAAGAATTTCAAATTAACGCAGAAAAATATTGATAATTGCATGCCCAAGAAAATGATCAAAACATAACAGGAACACAATTAACCCAATATTCCCTTATTGTAGCAACTAAAGTAATAACTAAATTTCGTAGTGTTTCATTTCAATAAAAAAAAGTCGCTTCCTTTACTACATCTGTATATCTGCTTAATATTGACGACTATTGTGTCGTCTATATAAAAGTTATTCGCAGACGTATATAAAATGTTAGTTACATTTTCATGTAAATAAACCTTATTTAAATCAACATCACTTTCGTCGCTCTCGCCTCAATCTATCAATCGAAACTGTCAACAGGCTGGCTCTTTGCCCATTGACCTGTATCTCACGCGGGACCCCACCACTCTGCTAACCATTTTATACTTATTTGGATATAGGTTTCGCTCCCGCTTTTAATGTATCAGTAAAAAGTGACATATGTATGTATGTGTATTCGAACTCACAATATATGTGTATTCGAACAATTTATGTAATGGTTCTGCTGTCTATCACCTTTTATGAATTTTGTCTGGTGTTTGGAAATATTTTTACATTTGTTTTCTGAGAATTGCTTCCGATTGCTTCTAATATTCATCGAAGCCAGAAAACTCATGTAAACTGCCATCAATCCTACTTTAACACGTTTTATGACACGTATGTCAGCATTTCAGCTTGTCTAGGGAATTTAATATCATATTTCTAATGCGATTTATAATCATACATACGCCTTTCAATACAAAATAATCCGTGAACCATTTTATTAGTACTGAACTCTAACGGAAATCCTTTAAAGATACTTTATATCAAATACCAATAGTTGTTTGTCACATACGCAGGTTGTAACCAATAAATATTTTCTGTTAGTTTTCTGTTTCCTCGGACTCTAGTGACGTCGTAATTGGCTCTTCTTTCCGAACAAATTGTCGAAAAGAAAACCTCAGTAGACAATATTAGAGAGTTGGGAACTTGTTATTTCCTCGCCCGCAGTAATTTTATTTCGTCGGAGTTTTTCGCGCGAGTTTCTTTCTATCTAATAAGCCGAACAAACCTTTTTACTTCACCCCTCGGTAAATCAATAAGCCTTGGATTAGTTTGATGAACTCTTTCCATGTTGACATAAAAGTGTGTGACTTCGATAATTTTATTACAAGCGTCGGTCGCAGTCGTGATTCGTTGAAAGCCCCGAGTTTTCTGTCAGGGCTTGGAAGACGGGATCCGTATTGAATCATCGCTTATTGATTATTTGAAGTTGGCTGAAACATAATTCAAGATTCCCGGATATTATTTTGGAAGAATGTAACGAATATTTATTTTACGACAGCCAGTTTTCTCAGTTAAATTTATTTGGTTTTCAGTGGAGCAAAAGCTTAATTCATTCAACAAACTGTCAAATCGAAAACTGAGCTTTTGTTTCTTGTTTTCTATTTGTATATTTTCAATATCATTGCAATTTATGAGTATAAAATCTTTATAAAATCCTCCAAAATGTGTTCTATGTTAACAGAAATAATAAAATAAGTGTTCTTCAATACAGATTAAGTATCAATATTAGATTATCTTTAAAATCGAATATTGATAACTGTAATTATTTATTTGCACCTATATGTAAAAATACAATAGAACAGAAATCTTTTTATGTATGTCTTTATATGTATACATACTTATATATAAGGCTCATCCGCTGTCTGGCTACCACAACACAAGTGAAGAAAGAAGCCACGGGCTAACATTCTGGTGAACGCGGATAGGAAAACATCACGTATTAAGAAACGTTGCGAGGAGATTATATACAGTGAAAAAAAGAAAATGAAAAACAATTGGACGGGGGTTGAAAACGGGATCGAATTATGAAATCAACCGCCGCGACCGGCTCGAACACGTGACTCTACAGCTGTGTTATCGGGGACCTGTTTGTTTATCCGAGGATCGTGTGCTTCGTTTGTTTATGTGATACCAAAAACCGTGACATCCATACGAAGTACAGATTGCTTTAACATGGAAATTTGAATCAAATTTCCTTTAAAGCAACCAAAACGCCCTAAATATGCTAGGTGTAGGTTACGCTCGAACTGAAAGGTTATAAGAAAATATTTCATATACATTATGGAATATATCCTTGCAACGTTATGAAACAATTTTCAATTATACTGTATGTTCGATCAACTGTTTATTCAACCATTTATTAATTTTAGAATGTATTAAATTACTGTATCATGCATAGATCCTACAAATCCAACATTCATAATATTTATTCCAAGTTAATTATAATTATTCAAAAATTATGTATTCGACTAAACATTAATAAAATTATCGATTAAAAACTTGAATGATTTATTTAACATCCTGTTCTGAGTATCAAAGACTAAGTTTTTATCTACAGAACTCGTGTTTGCGTTGAAAATATTTCCGTCTGAAATTTTATGATATACCTACCTTAAGTTTCTTTAAAATCGGTTTATTAAGCGATAACTGAACGACTCCTAGCCACAATTACATCGAGACAATTGTGTAGAGAGCATACAAATAATTTTCATTACTACTTATGAGTATACGAATGACGGTTATTACAAGATGAGTACAAGTGTATTTTGTTAGGACTCGTAATCGCAGGCTTACGTTGTCGATCACGGTGTGGGTCACGTGACAGCTCCGGGGTTGTTTTAGGGCACGTTTATTGAGTGTGGGTGAGATTTATGTACGTAGTATAAAATCAAGGCTCAAAGGGGTTTAAGACTGTGGTCCTTAAGGGTATTAGAAACAAATATTACGACAACGGTAACTTGCGTAAGGATTAATAAAAGTGCAGAGATAATGTTAGTACGAGTATGTTTGGAAAGTGGATCTCGTACTGTTGCTAAGATCTGAGGTTTTTCCACGACGCTGACAACGTTTACATTGACAAAAAATGGTCGGAATTCTAATGACCAATATATAAGCCCCTTGTAACAATGCTTATATTAGTAGCTACAAATTTTTGTCACTTCGACAAACCACTACCCATACAAGGTTTTGGTCGCGCTAAGTCGGAGATTAGTCAGTTCTAAAACATTTTCTACATACATATGTATATAACTTTTCTACATTTCTAATTTCTAGATAACGAGACAGCTCTAACACTGGTAAAAAACAGACGCTTTTTTCAAAAACGGCTGAGATAATGAAATGTTATAAAGTAATTTATTTAACATTTCTGGCGAAAATAGTCGCAAGCAGAAACAACATATTTCATGTTACGTAACAACTAACAGACACCTGCGACTTCGTATGCGTTACTTATCATATTAACAACGTATTGAATGTGCAAGGAAAAAACATTAAAATGATCGGAAACAAAATGTTATTATACTTATAAAAAAATTTGTTAACAATATTATTCGTTTTACGGTTTGTATCTAAAATATATATATATATACGAGTATGAAATGGGTTAGTAACGCAAGAGGAATCTATATAAAGTTGATAATTACTGAACTTGTAACGCTTATAAAAATTGTTTCATAAAACTGTAATGACCTTACATTATGGTTATCGCAATATTTTTTTGAACAAAACTTAAAACTATTTATTGAAATATATCCAGTAGTTTTTCCGTGAAGCGGCCACAACGACAGATCTCTATTATTTTATTTATATAGACATACACTCGTACATTAT
>DWME01002811.1:0-19841 GCA_018244795.1 Parelbella ahira ahira | reverse complement strand
GGTCACATCTGTCGCAGAACCGATAGCCGCTGGAGCAGACGTGTTCTGGAGTGGAGACCGCGATTTGGCAAACGTAGTGTAGGATGCCCTACAGCTAGGCGGAGTGATGATACACGCAAAGTGGTTGGCAGTGGTTAGATGCGATCGAGCTCAGTGGCGTGCCATTGGAGAGGCCTATGCCTAGCAGTGGACGGAAGTAGGCTGATGATGATGATGATGAATTACTGCTGTTTTTTTTACTTAATAATTTTCGGAATAGGGTTTTTATTTATATTGGCTGTCTGGAATACATCGAAAATGGTGAAGCAGAATGTCTAACACAAAGGACATGCAAATTAGTTTTTTAATACTCAATACAGATCGACATGTTAGTGACATAGTAAAAAGAGAAAAAGTGCAGTAAATTGTTGGCAAGCGTTAAACTTAACCCTCAATATATTCAACAATCATATATTTGGATTATTTATAAACCCATAATTATAAAGTTAAGACATACCTCTGGTGATATTTGTTGCATATGGTATACAAGACAGGGTACAGATAGGATTTGTATTATATACATGGTCAACAATTTTTCTGAAAACTGTGCAGACACGAGAGGCCGTAGAGACAGAGTCACGATTGCGGTCAGAGCTACATTCTTCAAACTGACTTTCTCTCGACACAAACCTCTGAGCAGGAGAGACTGAAACAGACATGAGTGGTGGGGATTTAATGTTATACATATATTTATTACAACATTTTATAATAAGTATGCTAGCATATGTTTTTAATGATGACACAAAACATGCATATTATAGGTTGTCTGTGGTTTAGTCATAGAACCCTATATATACATTTATTGAATAACAAATAGAATTGAGGCTTATTTTCGAATTAATCACTGCTGTGTTGTTAATGGTAACTAATTTAAACATTACTACTATATATATTTGCCTATCTTGCATCAACAAAGACCACAACAATGTAAATACAACTGCTCTAAGATATGAACAGCTTCAGAGGTGACCCTTCTGCAAACTAATCCAGAACAAATGTTGATCTCATTAAGATCTTCGTCAATAAATAGCTTGTGATAACACTTTAAAGAGTGATTGACCAAATTATGTTGATCTTGTAGATTGATGTTAAAAACAATTTCACAACAATATTCCCTGAAGAAGTAGGCAGAAGGCTGTAGTACACTCACATGATTCCTGTGTCCATCCATACATAGGTCACAAATCCATGCCCTGAGCCATTTCTAAATACCAACAGTACCCAACCCGGGGATTGAACCCAGGTTCTCTCAATCAGCAGTTGTCGTTGAAACCACTTGACCAAAAAGTCATTCAAATTTAAATAATGCAGCTAGTTTAGTTTAGTACTAAAAAAATTAAGCTGAGTCAAATATAGCAAAATAGCTCAATAAATATCAAAAATTTGTTGTTACCTTTAATGTTAAATAATAGCCTCTGTGGAATAAGGACCCCATAACATTAGCACACAGTTGAGTCATGCCGCCGCGAAGCTTTTCGAAATTCTTGAGTCGAGTTAACACCCAAGTGTTAGTAGCTGTAAATGCCACCAAGGTATGAAGATGGATAAGTATGCTCTGTATGTCCACTGGCGATTCTGGTTTCAGTTCTTCGAGATACAAGCAGCATTTGTATAGCAGATCCTTTATGTGAGCTATCCACCTGAGACTAAAATAAGAAAAATATAAACTGCAATACACATGATAGGAAGAAAAATATAACTATTATTTTTGGAAGTTCAAATAAATTTTAAATGTTTTGAAGATTTCCTTCATAAGACTATAAGATCAGTTTCTATCACAACTAAGTTATAAAGTAGGCCTATGATACAAAAAGAGAATACACAGACATTGAATAATCAATTCTAGAATTAAGCAAATATTGCTGGTTTCTCTAAATAAAAGACAGGCTAAATTTCTAATTTGGATTGATGTTCTACTGTTAAGGAAGGATAATGATAAAGGATACGGAAGATAATAATTCATTTCTAATAAGTTAGTTTCTGGATGCTTATTTTCATAAAATAATACAAAAGTAATTATCCAAAAGTATGAATAATCTAAAGGTAATAATTGTTTACTCAGTCCACAGTACTATTTATGCATAAAAACTGACATTGTGACAATGTCAATTTATTATGACAATATTTATGAAGGAAATTAATGTAGAGTTTATTGACATTTATCATTTTATTGACAATATGTATTTTGATCATGAAATGTATTATACAGTTCTGAAGATAATATTATGTGTACAAATACCTGTATTCTTTGTTTAGAAAGACTCCAACATATGAGAATTTGACTGACTCTGAATGTAGAGTCCTTACAATATATTTACAAAGCTTCTCAAATCTCTTTCTGTCTCTTTGCTGCTTAAAGACAAGGAACAAGCGACATGTGGCTTGGTAGACATCCAGGGCAGGGAGCAGTTCTGGTGTATGAGGTTCTTCCTGAGATCCATGATTAGGAGACTCTGGTAGAAGTTGATCAAAGTCATGCCTGAAAATATAAGAATTTGGAATTCATTCAAAAGTTTGTGCTAGTTGTAGGGTATTGTTACAAAATATGCACATTTTAATTAATGTTTTACTGCTTGCTCTTCAGAAGATAGAGGTGTAATGTTCCATTGTTTATATTACTCAATACACAGTGATGTACAATATAATATGATAATAATGATGATGTCGTATCATGTCATATTTGAACATAAGTTACCTCTCAAGATGTGGAGATTTAAAGCCACAATCTGATACACAGAACATTATGAACATTAGGACGTCTAAAATGTGCTGGTTTTTAATGAAGACTTTGAACACCATTATAACAAATTATATTTATTCTTTAAAATAATTTTTATTACAAAAACATACATGCATTGGGACCCATTTTAACCCTTAAGTATAGGTCTATATTCAAAAGTGTTCTGTTTCTACCCTTTAATTATTTTATTGTTGGAACATGGGTCTCCCTTCATAATTAGAAGATTAATGTTTAAGTCTGTCATGATAACCAATTGTGGGTCAGTAGACTTCCCACAACCATTAAATTTTATTTTGTAAGCTCTAAGATGTGAGGTCACATAAGGATGTTTCCCTTCACTGTTAGTATGTGATATTTAATCTTAAAACACACATTTTTGTAAAGAGCTGTATGCATAGTGAAATTAAACTCAGGACCCCGGGAGTAAGCTGAAATATAAAACACTAGGCTATCACTGCTGTTAACCCACTAGGTTAGAATTATTTTTATTAATTTTCAGATTGTTGTTGTTGTCAGAAAACTATCCCAAAAATATAAGACTGGTGCTTCAAGTGCAATCACAGTAGATTCCATGATATTGTAATCTGAAGTTATTTAAACAGGGTAACATTCACAATGAATGCACCAAAAGTCCAGTATCAGTCATTGTAACAGATAGTTTAAAAGTAATGAAATACGCTACATTGCAGATGAATAAAACTATAAGACTAAAATGTGCAAAGTTTGCTAAAAATTGTATGGAAAACATATTTTGCAGTTTTAAATAAATCTCATAATGATAAAATACTTGTAAAGAAAATCTTTCTTATAATAGAGACTATGTGGTGTGGGCCTGTGATGTGTAATGTGCTGATATTTCCAGCGTATTTCAATAGTAACAAAAAGTAATTAAAATATTTGGAAAACACAGAATATTTTATCATACATTTTACTTCAAGTTTTATACAAAACTGATCAGTTAGTTCCTTATAAAAATACACATATTTTTTACTTTATTAGCTTCAGTGTTTAATTATGAAATATATATCTAATAACATAAAAAATCATATTTACTAGGAAGGTGCCAAACAATAAAAAAAATTCGGCATCTCGATACTTACAGTATTTGTTTAATGAACTTGCGTCGCGCGAGCCAGCCGCGGACAACCGCCTGTATCTTTACCGCGGACTGGTCTCGCTTCTTCTCCAGAGCCCGCTCCTCCCTTGCAGCCTTCGTCTGCTCCAAAAACGTATCCTTGCTCGTTGACGACTTAGCAAACATCTTCGACCCTTCTATTGCACACAAAATACTCCTTTGTTTTTCTTTTTACGTTTATTATCTGTCAGGACGTCGAGTTATAGCGATACATAGTAACAAACCGAATTATCGCGGCAGGAAAAACATTTTCACTTATAAAGTACCTGTTTACTGAACCATTGCACCGAGTAACAAATCCATGATTTTGGAGGTAATTTCTGAAAATGAATTAAGATTATTTTTTACTAAAATTCCACTGAGGAACTACAAATTCTGATTTTGTTTGACATTTTATTATGTTGCCGTAATTGTAACAATGATTTTGTTGCCATATCATCTTGACAATACACCGGCACACTACCAAAAATAAAATCTTTTTAAGAAATCATGTAAAAAATTCTAAATATACGTTTAGTTACGCAGATAAGGACAGAAATATTTATTTCTAAATCGCCGGTTGTTACAAACGTCTGCCATCATCAGTAACAAATATGTGTCTATGGATTGATTGGCATGGACGTGTTACCAATTGTTGTATGTATAGCAGAATACAACAATACGATAGGGTAGCGCTCCTGTCGTAAGAACATAAATTTTAAAGAAAGCGTCAAACTTTAAGTTAAGAATAAGTACACAGTGGTTTTATCAATTATTGCGGTCCCCAAAAAAATTACATTTTATAGGTACTCTGTAAACTTCCAACAACTGCTAAATTCACATCAAACCTTTTTTGCTCGTGCGCCCCTTTGAGGATTAATGAATTTCTAAGTACTGTCAAAATATAGACACTTTTTCAATGTGTCCTCTACTTAGATAGTTCTCCTTTTAACCCTCCATAGTTATAGTAAAGAGAAGCGCACGTTAACGTTAGATTAAAATCAATTGCAATCTGTCTCTGTATATTTTTATATTTAAATTTGCATGTACCTATATTTACTTCATTATAGTTATACATAGCTTATCGTTTGGAGGGTCACTTGTAAGGGTAATTTTTTAAAGTAAGATATATATTTCGGAATATATCCCGATTAAAATCATGATTTCTGTGCGACGGATTCATATAAAGAAATACCAATCTTTACTGTTAGACAGCGTTAATTCAACGCAACGTGACTATAAACAAGAAATTCATTTCTATTTTTATTGACAAATATTTACAAAAAGTAAAAAAAAGTTTAATATCATGGTATTTATTTTTTATCTTTTTAATCACTGATATGGAAAGCCTAAATATATTTTATTGTACCCAATATCCAGAACATTTTTTTAAATGACTCATGTAGACAATTAGACGAAAAACTTAAAATAGCAATTTGTAAGCTATAATTTTCTATGGGTAGGTACTATGTCAAAAATTAGTGCTCCGTTGTTTATAATTTTTTTATCTATATTGAAATTACAGTTGCAAGGTCGATAAAAGCTAAATACATAAATGAAATATGATAATTGTTCTGTGTTTACGGACACATATTATGTACCTAGATTACATAGGTATTGCCTAGAACTCTTCAAAGCAAGGGTAAAGTGGGATCGCGGCCTAAGGACAAACTTATTATGATAAAGAAGTTTTATATATCTCTAAAGTATTTTATTTGAAGTAGATATTAGAAGAACGTAACGTATCTTCACGTCAACTTCCTTCCGAGGTAGGCAGAGAGCACGGTAGATATGTTATTAAAAGAAAAAATGTGGAGCGAAAACTCTGTGTCCAAAAACAATTAAACTACGGATGGAGCCGCGATAAAATTGATATCGCCTATATCTATGCCTAAATACTATCTAATAAAGAATTTTTTTGGCACAACCTGCGTATTTGGGCTTGAGATACGTTTCTGAACACGTAGATTAACTGTGTATGAAGAAATTGATGAATGTAGAAGAAACAGATCAGATATTTAAGGAAAAAGATATTATACCTACGCTAGTCGGTGCTGTCTGCATACCATGTAAAAGACTAATTAAAAACGCTTATATGGGATTATTAACGGTTAAGTGAAATCGTATATGTTTATATTACCTATACCTACTAACATATTTCTCATTTACGAAAAGTTTTATGAACTGACCTGATGAAGGAATACTGGTTATACTTTTGATGTGGTGTGTTTATTCCAGTTTAAAACATTTATTCCAGCATCGAGCACCTACGTAAACCAATATTGCAGTAAAAAATTCTGATCTTTAATAAATGTATGTATATATATAACTCTAGGGAAGTTAGGAAACTGATAAATACATTTTTGTTCAATGTCTGCCTACTAGTTTGCCATACTGGCTAAGTGCGGGTTGGCAGACTTCACATGCGAGAACAAATTTAAACTAAATTCCGAACCATAAGGTTATCACTGCTCTACATACTATATTGTTAAAATATAATTTATAATATTGTGCATTGTGCATACCTGTAATTAACTGTCAGTATGTACCTACATATATAAAATTAGAAATTATGTGGTGACAATTAAGACTTAATAAACAATATACCTACCTTTTTTATTTCTATCGTGACAGTCTATTTCTTAATTTGAAATACTAGAACATTCAATTTGAATAGAGAACAAGAAGTGCATATACAACTAAAGCTGGAGAAGTAGTACAAGAACATAAAATTTGAATACCTATAGAACAAGGAATGCGTCAGTTAATGCCAATTCGGACGTATGACGATTCGACCGTATCGACCGATCAGAGCACAGTATCTGATACACTCTGCCCTGTCCCATTGATAGCTTATCATTGTGAATGTAATCGTATTTCGTGTATTGTTCGGCCTGCTTACTCACGACGCAATCACCGGAAGAGAGCTTGCGAAGTTTTGACATGCCTCCCTAATGAGTTGTGGATTCCTCGTAGCTGATTAGGTACTTACGTATCGTTTGAAATTCTTCTATCTGAACTGCATGACGTGTTGGTATTGAGAACGCAAATGACGCTTTTCTACAAATGTTAAGTAGTGCCAACTACTACGCCTACATATAAATAAAATTGAAGTGTCTGTTTCTAGCATAAAATAGTAATAGGTTTTAAAATATAATTAAAAATTTAAAATAAAATAAAATAAAAAGTACATAAAATAAGCACGCATTTTTTTTTCTGTTTATTTTTTCCGGGTGATCTCCGAAACAGCTGAACGGATTTCGATGAGACTTTCATTGGCAGATTGCTGATGTTATGGGAAGTAACCTAGAACATTATTATTATGGTAAATGGTTGAGAGGTCTGTATAAGAAAGTTAAAACCCATAAATTACATTAAGCTCACGGGAACGAAGTTGCGGGCATAGCTGTGTAGGTGTTATATAACAATTTTTGAGAACTAACAATATGTATAATAGTTTCTCAATATAATTTTAATGAACATATTCTGTTATTATTTCATGAATTTTGCAGCATCGCTTCTTCTAAATATATTATTATAACATTCTATTCGTAAGTTAAAAATAATGCAATAAAAATATGTACGGCGGTAACCTTTAATACAGATACTTGATTATGCTTAGTCGTTTTCATTTTTGTCTTATATCCCCCTGTCGCATACGACACAGGATAGACAGGAACAAAATAAGTATTCTTTAGGTACAACGACAATATGTAGTGTATATAGGAATACAATATATGTATGCACATGCATGTACTATATGTACATATACTGCCTCGTTGTTAGAGTGGTTGTAACCGCGACTTCCGAGCGAGAGGTCCTGGATTCGATCCCAACTCGGGTACTCACCGGTTTTGCTTATTATAAATAATAGTAATAGCTTAAGTATGGACTTGTTCCCAATGTAGAGCAATAGGTTCACCACCTATTCCATGACGGGAGAGATAACGTAACTGGGAAACGCAGGGGTGTAGTATTTCTTTGCTTACCTTTTCAGGAATTACAGGCATGCTGCGTTTGTTACGTAAAAAACAATTTCCATTACAATAAAATGTTTTACCAATCCTCGTTCCTGTACCTATACTTTAGAGCTGTTAAATTTAAAAAAATGCAAACGTCACACATCATTCACTGCATGTGTTTAATTGAGTGAGTGTATTGAAGTATAATTTAAATTGATTGCTTCATACGTATAGAACCCGTACCATCTGGAATGAAGGTGTGAATTATAGTCTATTAGGCTACCGCGCTTCAGTGAATCATAACAAATATTACATAAGCTTGTGTGTGTGTTTGTTTGTTTGTTTTTCTCTCACATAATGCTCAGAGTCATTTGATGGCTGTTTGGCGCACACATATTTATGTCGCCGATTTATCATATGCTGGAGGCGAATCTGAAAATTTATTATTGTTTTTCCTTTTACTTGTAATATGAAATAGCCACGATTTTTAAAACAAAGTGGCTGCGTTGCAATGGGCAAATTAAATGATAAATTGATAGAAAACTCTCAATAAATATTTAAAATTGTAAATTGTAAAATTTTATTCGGAAAATGAACGAGTTTCAGTTATGTTTACTAAGTATTTTACTATTTCTGTTTCCAAATTATTTTCTATAATACTCGTATATCTAAGCAAGTCTCGTCGCGAGTGTAACTTAAATGTGAAATATTTCCTTGCTGATGTGCCCACTATGTAGTTTCCCGTGTGATGACTTGTTTAATATTTAAATTTGAGCCATATCTCATTACACCTGTAGGTGAAAATTTACAATTAAGTAAGTAAAAATTAAATACAACCCCCATAAAAATTAACACCTGCCTGTATACTTTTATAACTAATTGATTTTTCTGCTGTGAAGTCACGATAATAAGTGAGATAAAATAAAAAAAGTAGCAAAACATTAATGACAAATTCTGCGTTAAGCTAATAGTAATTATTTCAAAAGTTCTCATGTTTTGAGACTAAAGAGTGCCGAGTAAATGGTTTTTTCATAAAATTCTTTGACCGATGCTTTTTTTAACCTCTCCGTCCGGTACGACCGACCGACTTATTTGTTTATCTACTGTAAAAGTTTTTCAAAATAGGTGTAAATATTGTAAACACTTTCATTTTTTTTGAAAACTTTAAATGTTCGAATGACTTATAAACTCCTTCACTAATGGACATGTGCGACACTCAAAGACCCGTCAATATGTTGCCGCCTTTCAAAGCGAGTTATTATTTTGCTAGTTTTGAAGAGACTTGGATATCTTACAACCCATAAGAAACACATCAGAAAATAGCTCATTCACATTATACATATAAATTTTAGTTCCAGGAACTTCAGACACATATTGTTGATACGACATTACAGCTACTGTTTCTCTACTAACATGCCAAATAATTACGTTTTTAAACTGATCCCATCGTTATCCACTATCACTTCAGTGCTATATTTCTTCACATGAGCGTGTGAATATTAGAACTAGTTACTTTTGAGCCGTATTTTAAAAGTGACTTACTCGTATTTAAGTATTTTAGTTAAACATATGTATTTCTGCAATGTACCTTCCAATGAAGTAAGTAAGTCCATGGATCGTGGTCATATGTCTAAGTTTCAGCACTTTTTTTAAATATAAATAAAACAAATAATACAAATGAGTGAAAAAAGCCAAAAGGGTAGATATCGCCTAAAGAAATTTCTTTTAGTTATTAGAATTCTTAACAGCGTTTTAAATTATTATTCGTTCTATAGCAGTATTTTAAGGACATTATAGATTTAAATAATGTTTTTTCCAATTTTTATATAAAGTAACTACCGCACTGTCTAGCTATGTGAAAATGTTCTATTAGCTTAGATGAAGATATTATTAAATAAAACAAAATATCAGTTTTTGTTTGTCATAAGCTACTAATATTCTTCTCTTAATATAATTGATAGAAGGTAACTAAGAACGCAATAATAACGATTGGTGTTTATAAAAATTATACATAGTATTCAAAAAGTGAAATTTAAATGCTTACTATAATTGATAAGTATTAAGAATAATAGACCCGTGAGCACTAACTCAGAGTCCGATAGATTTGTGCCTACACACTTATTCGAATCTCGATCGTACATTCCAACTGATCACCTGCCAAATACGAAGGCGGGCGGAAAGCTACGACACACACAAATCTACGAAGGCTTCGCTGCCCGCAGCCATTAGCTCACAAACGACCAATGGGGGTTTCGGGGCGGGGCGATGCGCACGCGCCGCCCGGCACCGCGTACCGGTTCAGTACAACCGCAGCTGTCGTTACGTTGTCACGTATATTCATTTCCTTCCCATTTTACGTTTGTCTTCTAATTATGAACTTTTTGTTACACTAGTCTCGTGTTTTTTCTCGAATTAATTAGTGCTATTTGAACTCCATTTATGTTGTTTTACTAAGAATTATATTACGCTCAGACTGGTTTTAAAATGTTCTTGTGAGGTGACTTTTAGTGACTGCATACTTTGTCCATTTGTTCCGTAGTCAAAATGATGATGGACCAAGCTCATTTCGGAGAGTATTTGCTGAGGCAGCAGATGTTGCATGCCGCTTCTCTAAGTGGTTTGCGTAAGTATTTGCTATCTTTTGTTTCTAATTATAGTACAATTTTTTACTTTGTCCGAATTTCTAACTCTTAATAAAGCCGTGTGCCGTAAAAGTTAATTAATCCTTGCCAGTGCACTTAATTATAGGAACGAAAGAACTTTATCATAAATATTAATTACATCGTTGATTGTGCAATTACATGCATTATGATTGTGTATTTATCATTTAATATAACAACTACATATGAGGGTAAACATGTAACGAATTATAACCATTGAAACCGTATATTAACGACGCATAAAATACCGTAAATTATCGGTAAGTATAGATGTTACTTTAACCCGTAATCGATTTTCAATATCCATATCTTTTTGCGTCGATCACGCGTTGATGTCTTTACAAGGGACGACACAGCTAACTACCCACAACATTAGTAATAATTGCTACCGATATAATATACCTTTAAAACCCATGCTAATCAACTAATTGGATATAATTAATTGCCCAATAACTTTAAATTAATGTACTGTATAAATTTTAAACGTAATAAACAGTAAATTATAATTATGCATTATTTATGAAACCAATGTATTGTAAAGGAAATGGAAGTATGTTTAAAAATATACTTATTTAGCATAAATTAATGGAAAATTATTGGTCAGTATAGAAAACCCTATCATGCTGAGAAAAGACCCGTGTTCTAACGGTGGAGTGACAGAAGGGTCGAGATAACGGAAAGTGCAATTATTGCTGTGACGAATTTGTATGTAAATCGAACATTGATCTTCTAAAATCAAATACGTTATTGAGATAAAAACATTTATACTGTGTTAGCTTAGTTTTGTACTTAGTAAAACTGTCTAGTTTTTATACCATGACACAGTTTTCAACCGCGAGTGAGTACCCTTTACGACAGTGCAGTTTTGGAAGGTAGGAATTTTTCTATTTAATTACTGGAGGTAGAAATGCATTCAGTCACTGCACTAATCTCAGATAAGTTTTAAGCCATATATGCGATTGCATACACATGAGCTTGAACTGCAATTATATTCAGAAAATGAGACCGTTAAAACACCATTACTGATAAGGCATGCTATTAATTACTTAAAAATAAACATTAAAATTAATTAAATGGTTTTATAGCGATAAGGGCGACCATTGTTTACGTTTATTTATTTTGTCTCGGAGTAAGTATTTTATAATCTCTTACGATGTGTAAAAATTAAAGACTGATTCATCCATTTAGGTATCTGTAATGTTTATCATTATCCAATTCAGTAATGTATATTAAACTATGTAATTATCGTAACACAGTATTAATTAACCGAACTTCACCTCAATTATACAATTTTTATTTTCGAAATAATTCATGTATTACTTATTATATGCATATGTATAAAAATCTATTTTATCGAATTTTTTGTTACTCGCAAAATTATTATGCCAAATAAATTCAGAAAATTTATCCAATTAACAATTTAGAGATAAAACCCGTTTATATTTATAATTAAATCCTTTTTAATCTGGTAAAGAAATTGAAAGAATAATTAATAGTTCACATTGGCCGCTGCCGCAGACATTGGTACTTAAAGAACTTCAATGAAGACTGTAGGAATAAGTCTATTAGTATCAATTCATTTAACATTTTTGTAATTGTTTTAATTTCACGCCATGGCGCCCTACAGAGTTAGCAAAGAGCACCGACTGTCAAATATTAGATAGGTACTACACTTATATTTCTCCTGAACGTATTGCGCATTGTATTCATTGTTCTCTTTTATTGAGCCTATATATACCTTTGCACTTGATCTACTAAACTACCTTTTAAGCACTATATATACATATGTGTTAAACAGAATTCCTGCCATGCAAAGGCTTCAGTTTCAGTCAGTATCAATCAAATATCCTGCTATCGGTCGCAGTTTCAAATTGAGCCAAAATAGCCAAGACTTCAGTTCGGCCGAAATTTATGTTCGTCAATCGTTCTGAAACAGCATACTTATTACAGTAGATATATTCGGAACATATATAGCTATATATAAAGTTGGCGATTGTTGAGATTAGGTAAAATTTAATTAACCCCAAGTTCAGTTCTCTATCTGGTATTACATCATTAAGCGATTTGAGTGTGACCATTTTTGAAGTATTTTCAAATCAATTGTATTTGACGCTTACAACGATTTAATTTAATAATATCTGACATTGACATCGTTACATTCGAGTTGGTGAAATATTTCAATTGTCTACAGGTACCTAAAGATGCTTAATTGAATTATGCCAACGTGAAATACAATTTACAATACAATAGATATACGTAATACTCGTATTCGTGTAAGATTTTGATAAAAGTAGCGCTTACTCAGATGTTTTATTCCATATAGTATTCCCTACTTAGTATTATTAATCAACATATAATATGTTGATGTTAAACAAGCCATTTAAAATCCTGAAATTATAATAATTTTATATAACACGTCGATCGATTTGTTCAATTTAAAGTCACGTTACTAAATCTGCTCCGAAAATAAAAAAATTAGATTTTATAGTCAAACACAATTTTCAGTAATCCTGGAAAAACATAACACTTGGTAAATTTTGAACTGGAGCTAGTATCAATGCAGTACAATCGTAAATAATAACTGTTACTGATTGCTTATCTCATTCCTAGTATCATTTCTTATTTTAAATTATACATTTAACATTCTTATCAAATCACAATTTTAATGATACAATTACCTACTAACATTTAAATTGTGCTTGAATACGTACTCCACAAATTTTGTCTAAAATAACTTCCATATTATCAAAATTATACAAGTGCATAACGTTTCCATTTTAAACATTGGTAAGCAACTACAAATTATAATGAACTTTTTATATATTTAAGGTCAATACCGACATGTTAATTTTTGTGTTATATGAAGACACCAATACGGAATTAAATAAATTTATGAATGTTTATTAATTCATTTATATTCTTAGATATGACCCAAATTTTATTGACATTTTCTCACTATCCTGTAGGAACTTTTAAGATGTACACTGCTGAATTGTTTTATTAGTGTCCATATATAATAAAAATAATTTCAAGTGTTGCATTCGAATTCAATTGAGAATTGAGGACACTCAATTTTCCAACACTGCTACTCCAATTGCGTGTTTAAAGTAGTTAAATTAGTATAATGATCTTACTTACCGCTAATTAGGTATGGCGTTCGTAAGCAAATTTTTTATCCACATATTTTTTGTTTAATGGTCGTACAACTTTCTACGCTTGTTAGTCAACTCGAGAAATAGTTGCCTATGATACTTTTTTGTACTCCGTTTTAAGAGAAAGTTTTACCCACATCGCGATATATGATTTCTTATGAAGGCTTATTGTCTAATACCTCCTAGGTATTGTCTCTAAATATTATCCTATGTCCTACCCGACTGAATAACTAGTGAGTTGAATATCAATTGCTAAGCTATCCCGGAGATACATGTTTGATGGTTACCATATTTATAAGTATATATAACTTAATTAAAAATTATGTCGTTAGTATTATAACAAAATTAATAATTAAAATTTGTCCTTATGTATTTACGAATACGCAAATATATTACGAATCTAGAAGTTTGATATTGTTTTCAAGGACACAGTGGACAGTCAAGGCCTTGCAAATGAAATAAAAAAAACGAATTACATTTTACATTTCAAAGCTACAATTAAAAATCACAACGGATGCTTAAAATGCATTTAACAAAGAAAATATTTTAAAATCACTATATCTACATATAAAAAATACAATAAATTAAGATTGATTAGGGTTTATTGGTGTATAATAGCTGACGATAGGAAGGAAATATCTGTATCTAAGTAGGTGGTGGGATGATATTCCCGTTTGGTATAGGGGACAAAAATCCTAATTCAGACCTCTATGGTTACATATAGTAAATCAGAACTACCTTCTTAGTGTCAATACTGCACAGGATATACACATTATTAAAAAATAAAATTAATGACGCAAAGTTGTAAGACTTAAAACTCTTTCTATAGGTCATGAAGACGTCCACTTGACTATGTCAAAATGTTATTGAATTTATAAAATATTATGAGTTTATATGTATGTTTGTATATGTTTGTAGCCAAAGTGTTGACACGTTTCATTTAGTAGATGACCTGCATTCTGTGACCCGTTAAATTTCTCTTATATAAGAACAATAAATTTAATAAAAGCATTAGTAAGCGCAATACTCATTCGTTGTAAATCAATTGATTTCACGGAACACGGCAAAAACGAGGAAAGAAAAAATATTTTACATGATTTTTTTATTAATTTGATTAAAACTATTGATCAATTCTGAATCCAAATATTTAATTCGTTAAATATTGAGAATATTCTTAATAATTAAAGAGTACCATTTTATTATGTAATTAAATTAATAAACTTATACAATTATTTGCTCTTTAACGCTCTGACGTAGCGTGAGCAAAAAAATACCTACCTCACGTATTGACGTAAGATATACCGAGTAATCGTGAAAATGGGCTATGACTGCGTTCAGAATATTGCTTATTATACGTCGAGTGAGCAAGCTCAATTGAAGATATTTTGTAATATGCGATGAAATAAACAATTCGGGATCAAAGGCGTATCAAATCTGCAATCGGCAGATGAAGTCACCGATGTCTTAATCGGTTGTCGTTCGAGAGGCGGTCGCGGTCAAGAGCCGCGCTGCCCGTGGCTTATTCGCGCGGACGATTAATACTGGTATTTTATTGCTTCCTAAGTTTTTATCTGGCCAGAAACACGCGGCCAGCGATCAAACAGACCGACAATTGATTATGATTACATGGCCGTATATACGTACATGTATATATAGGCATGTACCGCTTCAGTCTGTTCTACAATATGCACTATTAATTTATAACTTAGAATAACATCACTTTTCTGTTTGTCAATTGTAAGATTTATAATATACCTATTTAAAAGGACTTGTTCTTATAATTTTGCATTACTTGTAATAATCACAATACCTCCAATGATTAAGAATAGCAAAATTCATGATTAACGTAGTCAGTAAAATTTTAACAATGTGTTTTCTTAAAGTAGTACCTACCTATTGATGGCAATAATTTAGAAGCGTATCGAAAAGTTTCAATAGCATTGGGATTTAAAACGGTGTTCGCTAGACGTAATATATAGTATATGAACACTGAATAGTTAGAATTTTTATAGTTGCCATATTACCTGTAATATTAAAATGCAATCATGTGATTTCAAAGGTCATCAATAGATTGTAAATATATATTCGTAATTAAAGTGTCTAATATATTGAGACAACGTCGTATATAGCCATCTGATTTCAAAGGGGGTGTAGCCTGTGTTTGATAATTGGACCATAAATAAAAATAAGAGTAGAAAATAAATTTGGAAAATAGGAAAAGGAAATAGAAGTAGAAAATAAATTTATAAATGAATACTTACGTTGCGGATTTTATTAGAGATTCAGTATAAATAACCGCGTTTATCAAACATATTTTGGGTACCAATCAACCAATAACCTCCAGCTTACCAGTCAGGGTTACTACCTACTGAATCACATAGCCAGCCTATATAGGTAATAATACACATACGTGTCATATATAGTATTAGTTGTTTTTCTAGATTTCACTTGCGCGGTCACTTATCTACAGATAATTAATTTCCTTCGAATCTGTCACTCCCCACTGTTTTATGGGTTAATTTAAAATTTATTCTACATAACCTATACACTTATTCATCTTCTAGGCTATTTTTTATTGTATTTCGATAAAACATTTCAAAATAATGACAAAATATCACACCGATTGACATCAAAAGGTAACAATAGCCAATGAAAGTCATATATACATATGTTTAACAATTTATAGATATAGATGAACTATTTGTATGGTTTCGCATTTATAAGAAATGATAAAAATAGATTTATAGTATGAGTTGTACATATTACAATTCAAAATAAATTTGGTTTCCAGAGCATCGAGTTGGCGCGGAGGCGGAACCGCCGGCGTGTGACGCGCGGCTGCTCAACGGCGAGCTGTGGAGGCGGTTCCATGACATCGGAACCGAGATGATCATCACCAAGGGTGGACGGTATGCATCTACCATTATCTGTTTCTTTATTAATTTCAATGTCCTTAAGAAACGCTTTTTATTCACGCGTATATATCTAACATTGATACTTACATATTGGTATCTTATGTCCGGACTGTTAGGGTTTAATATTGTACAATTTCGCGCGTCTTAGGAAAGATACTTTTGATGCATACTCTTCATTTTAGGTCTCATTGTGACTTTTTCTTTAAAGTGGATGAGATCACACTGTTACATAACAATATAGATAGATATCTATCAACTATACAAGCAAATTACATGGATGATCTAATTTATGTTAGTACGAGAATGTTCCGTTATTCATACAGATTCTGCTGTCTAAAAAACCATTATTAATATAATTAAATAATTGTTAGTTTTGGCCCATGACGCATCAACGACCCATTTCTGGGCGTCGGAGCATGTAAGTACTCTTACGTACTTGCATAACTGAATATGCCAAACTATTTGTAAGAATCTTTGACAATTTGAATAAATTCTAACCAGTAATTATAGCTATCCAAAAATCGGGGTAGAAATCAAAAAGTATGAAATGTTTTTTTTATGTTATGGACATTGCACGCGTAGAATGTAGATACTCATTCATTCTTGCCTCGAAGAGTCCTTATCTTAGTTCTAATCCTAGATGTATGAGAAAACAGGTATCTATCAGTTGCTCAATAGCTACTAAATGGGAAAAGAAGAAAAAGTGTCGAGATCAATTCATTCCGGTCACATACTGACGCACCATTTCTTGTTAAATACATACTCTAACAAGTCGATACGTGAAGGCCGTTGTAATGGTCATGCAATCAACATTGTTTCACTTCCATTGTTTTAGTCGTTCTTGTAGGCTTTGTTTTTTCAATAAGTGATAAGATATTGAAAGCTAGCCTATTGAGAATAAAAAAAAGATGAATACAGTTACATTACAATAATATATATATGTGCTACCACGGTCTCTACTCGAATGTTCCATTTAATTAGTAAATATATTTAACAGATAATTTTAAAATATACATATATTATTTTATTACTTAAATAAATATTATTGTTATTACGTAATCATGCCATGTTCCTTTCGGAGTCGTTAATAAGCGTTGATTGCCAGATATATGTATCCTTACAGACCTGAACCGTTTCTTCTATTTTCATCAATCTCGTACTCAATACTTGTACTCGCACGCCGCGTCGGAACACGTCTCATTCCCTCGTATCTGACCTATTTGGTAAAATGTGAATTTTACTCTCTCTCAGCATCTGCGTGCATTTTAATTAAATAAATAGGGTAATTAAATAAACAAAAAGAAGGCTCTCCGGGTAAGCTACAACGTAAAGCAAAACTATCTAAAATGTAAGAAGTATTGTTAGAAAATATATGTATATTGTTCATGCAGTAAAAAGTCACCCAAACGCGGGAAAGATTCTTGAACTCGAACTATTACCGTCAACAATAAAAACGTTAATGTTCTTAATGTGGCAATTTTATGACGCGAATGCATCGTTACATTTATGACGCAAAGTTTCGGCCATAAAATTGAACAGGGTCAACGGGTCGTATTTTTCGTTCATATGTATTTAACTCTAAATTTATATATTTCTTACAATGGGTGCAAAGATTATAAGGGCAAGCCTATGCCCAGCAGTAGATTGAGACAGGCTGATGATGACGATGATGAAGATGACAATATTGCTTAGCGGAATAATTTTCTTTTTAGCAAAAATACTATCATTATTTAAATTATAATTGATAGATGTGTATTATGAAAATGTGACTCTGTTATTTATGACCAGTTTGACAGGTATATAAATTTTAGAATAAATATAAGTGTAGGTATAGTTTATCAATATTTCATTAGTTAACGGGCCACGCTCACACACCGTTATTTAAGGCTATATTAATATCAACGTACCTACTGCTTTAATGTACCTACATCAGTAGTGAACCTTTATTAGTCATTAATCGTTAAGTATGTTTTTGTTGATACGATAATTAATGATAATTATCACTTACTACTATCGATAAATCACGAGATAATGTCCAAGTTTCCGTTAAATAAATGAAAAAATCTAATAGCAAATTAGATGTTGACTGTTAACATTGTATATAAATAATATGTATAAGTAGAAATATTAGAAGTAATAGCCTAACAATTTCGAATTCAGCCTCTTACATTGGAGCCGTGGGTTAAAATCCCTGGAGTCGTGGGTTAAAATCCCGGGGTAATTACACGACTTTACAAATTGTGTGACGTTTTATCATTAAATGTCACTCTAAGGAGAAAGGAAAACACCATGATGGCACTTGCTAAGGAACTTACACTAGAGTTCGTAATTTTCTCTAAAGTGTGTGAGGTGTGCATGTTCGACAATGGAACGATCACAACGGTTGATTAGGGCGAAGAAATATCTATATAAAGTATGTAATTCGTACAGATCTATTACAAAGTTAATCTTTTCACGAACATACGAACATCATTCGCAAAAAATCAATTAAAAGGAGCAGCTGTTGCAATGTCAGCTCACAATTAGAAGAGCACGTTGCTCACTTGCAATAAATTTCTAAATAACAACAAAAACTTAACGAAAACCCATTAGGGCTGCCGAATCTGACGCGGGGCTTGTTAGCGGATAATTTGGGAGTCCGGGCCGGACCTCCATCATAGACAAAACAAACAGCTGCCTCGACGGCAATTTGTGCATTTCTCTAAATGGCCGAGCACAAATTACACCTTATTATAAGCTTGTTTGCTTTACGACGGTACCCCTTCAATTATTTTTTTTCGTCATCGATAATGTGAAACAGGCAGTGAAGAAATTACACAGTCGTCGCGATCTCGGCGCCTCCGACGTTTCCTGCGCGGGCGCAGAGCCGGCGGCCCACCGCGCGAGGCCCCGCGCTCGTCATTATGTATTCATCGCGTTATTAGTGGATGGCAACCCTGGCCGCGCCCAGCCCAAAGAAAGTCCGAACGATAACGAGCGACGCGTCCAAACGAATTAAAACGAAAATATTCTGCAATTAATGGAGGATAATTGGCGTTCGAGCCGTTCGTGTCGTCGACCATGCTGTTATTAAAAATGACCGGAAAAACGGGACGATTTTCGCAAGCGGATAGCCGGCGTGCGCGCGCCCTGTCGCGCCACGCTTGCGCCGTCGCGTCGCCCTCCGCGCACGGCATACTTCTGTGTTCGCAGATAATTAGCCCGGCTCATCTGTGTCGCTGTCATCTCTTACACGTTTTTTTCCCGCGGCTGCTGTTGC
>DWME01002810.1:0-19847 GCA_018244795.1 Parelbella ahira ahira | reverse complement strand
TTAATGCTATATTATGTATTATACAAATATATATTCTACAGTTCTTGTGCTAACCGGTAATCCAGTGGTCCGCAAAATTCCGGCTTATCGTAAGACGTTGACACTGCGCTTGAAGGAGCTGCTCAACCTGGACAACAGACCGGTGTTTCCGCGTGACCGTGCTTGTGCCGAGGCCTGGCAGCGGGGCGGCGTGCAGGAAGAGATCGCTGAAAGACGACGGTTTGAACCGCAATCATTCTTGTCACGCACCTTACATTCCTTACTATCTTTGCTATAGGCTGTTGTCCCATAGTTATAATTTATCCGTACTATGTTAGCAATCTGCTCCGAACACATCGTTGTCCTTGTATGGGTATTATAAAAGTCAGCATCACAATTTATAAGCAAACCCGTAAGGAGAATCGTGTAAAAATCTAAACGAAACGAATCGAGAATCGTGGAAAAACCTAACCGATATATACCTGGAAAGAGCATCTCTTGTAATGCAAATTTATCAATTGGCGGTTCGTAGTCCTTAAGTTGTCCTCTGGTTTGTCACTAACAATATCTGTAACTTCTGCATCTCTTTTTACATAAGAAGGGATTTTGCATTTGACTGAAAATTGATGTGACTAGAAATTTAGTACATGAACGTTCTTATTTCCATATAATAATACATTGACACGATAAAAACAGTTGCCCAAAAATCCTACGTGTCAAAGAACAAATACAAAGCAATACTTTATTGACCATTAACAGTTGGATCGCAAGAGAGCAAGAAAAGATGATGGACAGTGTCAGATATCTAATTAGAATGAAGAATGAGAATGCAGCGAAACGAGAAGCCAGAGAGAAACAGTTGAGGGAAGAACAAGGTGAAAGTCTAACCGCTGAGGTACGTCTTGACTCATGTATATGTATATAACGAGAATTAGATTATGTTTAAGAGATTGTGTACGTTTGAGGCTATGTAGCTTGCAGGCTATGTCGGCGAAAATTTAACGTAATTTCGTATGTAGTTGACCTTGAAAATGTTACCATATTCCATAAGTAGTTAGTATAGTTGTACATATATACTTAAAGGTAAGGCGGTTTTTTATAGTATTATACTTATATGAATATTTTTCAGAGAGAAGGCGGTACTTCTGATGTGAAAGTGAAAGATATAGAAGATCCTTTGCCTATAAAGGAAACGTTTGGATCCGAGGTCAAAACCAAGGATGGAGTTTTGATCGCCATGCTCTCTGGTTCTGAAGCCGAAGATTCTACTAGCGAAGATAGTGATTCTGAAAGTGACGATGAAGGAAAACAAAACAACGAAGACAGTACGTTTATTCAATTTTTGTTTAAATATCAGTTGCTCCGGTTCATATTTTATTATGTTTCGACATTTTTAAGATAAGCGGGCACTTCAGTTAAAATATATTTATAACATTTCATACACACACAATTTATAGAATGGAATATTATTCTACATTGCACTTAAAAACGTAAAAGAAAAATTAACAAAACACATGAATATTATATTTTTACAACTGTACATTATTTCTTGATTATGTTCATTTTGTTAAGGTGCATCCTGGCTAATGAAGAATGATTCATAGCTAGCTCGTAGAGCTATAGTAGTCAACCTTCAGATATGTAGATATCTTCTTTCGTCTTTGGCAGGGGAAAATGGCTTAACAATTTCTTGATGCCCGCCGATGTTCAGATGTATTACAACCGCAACTTTGTTTCATTTTTATGCTTACTTGCAACTTTTCCTATAGTTACTAGTTTATGAAATTGTACTGTGGTGTCTTCTAAAGTGATCAAGATACGCTTCATTACGTTATTCAGTAGTGACTTTCTAAGTCGAGGTTTTATGTAGAAATAACGCCTTTATGCACCAATATTTTAAAGATTTTTAAACATGTCTTAGTTTACTAGTTGCTTTTGCTATTTGTGCATTAAGGTGAAACGTAATCCGAAATACGACATTGTTTACTAAAAGATTTAAATGAGAACTGCGGTATGATTATAGAAAGCATCACAAAGCAAATCGATTGGGATCCTGCAAATAATAGTAGACTTATCCAGGAAATTGGCAATGAGCAACAAAAACAAGTTACCCAGCCAGAAGACTACTGGCAAGGGTACCGAGGTGATTTCAATCCAAATCCTGAACAGTAAGATACTTTCGTCTTATAAATGAATGCTTTATCGATTGTAATATATCCGTGCAATTTAAATGTGTAATGATGAATATAAGAACATGATTGGTATCAACTGTCACTTGTGACGTTGTATGTCGTTTATTTAATAGTTCTATTGTACATACACGCGAATTTTATAAATTGCTATTTTTCCAGAGTTGTCATGCCAGATGCTCTAGCATTGAACAATTTGTTGTTCAATGTTAAAGTGCAGCCTAATAAAAAAGCAAAGGCTAAAAAATGTCATGGTTTGTACTTCCTTTTGCAGTAGAGTTAACAGAATTATTTTTGTTTGAGATTTCTTAACTAATCAAAGACGGAAATATAATATTTCAGTAGAAAACGAGGAAGAAAAAGGTTCGTTGATTTATGAAGCAGAGAAAAAACCTTTAATTGAGATAATAGATAGTGTCGATAACAATCAAGTGACAGAAATAAACGAAAAGAAAAAAGACGTTATGGAAGAAATAGAAAACCTAGCTGTTATTGAGGAAGGTAACATTATTATTGATCATGAACGAAAAATTATCACGGAGATACCTAGAAATAGTGAACAAGATACAATAACAACTGACATTGATAAAGGTAAAGAATCAGGCAATGAAAAAATTGTTCAGGAAGCTGGAGAAAATGTCGTCGACGATGATAAAACCGATAATGCTAGAGACGTTAACACTGATGATAACATTGAAACTAAAAGTAATCAATATTATTTAATCATGTCCAATAATCAATGCGAATTGTTACTTCAGTGTAATACCATGTAGAAATATTAAATAATATTTTCAGAAACGGAGAGTCCAAATATTTTAAAACCAAGTGAAAATGATGCAGTAACTCTGATAAACTATCTGAAAGGTTCTGAGGATACTAACGATGTTGAAGATCTGAAACCCAGTGCTGAGGATCTGGAGATATTTGCTGAGCTGGAACAGGAGCAATTGGAGAGACAAGCCAGGATTGACAGAGGGGAACCTCCAGTTGATCCTATGGTATGAGAATTTTACGAGTACCTACATAAATTTAACTATGGTTAACCTAATTCTAAGTTACAAATGACGGACTTAATGCCTGATGGCATTATCTATCAGACACCTCAGGATGCTGGTAAAAAATGTGGTAAACACAGTTTGTAGCAACATAATAATATAATCATAATTGTATGTTTTTAATTATAATTTTAAACTACTGGGAAAAGTTGATTAAAGCTGAGCAGTTCTGCAGTTCACTTTTGTATTAAACTATTCTCACTACATCACAAACATTAATTCAGAATTATCTTCTAATATTTATTTACAGAAACTGTACGACAAAAAAACAATGGAAGAGCACTACAAAGCTGAACATCAAATGCCAGCTCATCTGGTAAAGAAAGAGGATAGAATCACCTGCACCACCTACAAGAACGATAATGTTTACGATAGAATTGCACTCAGTCAGCTTACTGGTGGGGAGAAACCAGGTGATGATGGCTGTCGTTATACGAATTATCGAGCTAGTTTAGTAAAGGATTAGAACCAGAGTCTGATCAGTTCTATTTTTTATTTATACTGTTTGCTTACAAAGCTGGGCGGTTGATTTGCTGTTTTTTTACGGAGAAATTTGTAAAAATTTTAATTACTGAAATTAACTCAAAGGTGTCTTAAAAGCAAATTGTTGAATATTATTAACATTATAATATTTCTTTTTGTCGTTAAATTTCGGTGTTGTATAGAATTTTTTGGATGAGAAATAGTTACACCTGAATTATTAAGTGACTATGTAGCTGCAACAATCGCAAAATGCTGCAAATTTCGGTTTATAATACAATATTATTTAATACAGGCAGTTGTAAGAAACTTTTGGGATATTGTTCTAATTGTTTTTAGACGAGACCAAAATGAAGTTAACCTACGTTCAGGGGGCAACAATAGTCCAGTACATCAACGACCAAACGCCAGGAACGGACGTGCAATACGAGATTGGAGAAGAGAAAGTGGATTCAGCACGTAAGAATAGTAGATTACAATAATGTATTCGGCGATTTAAAAAAATATTGGAATAGCTTCTGTATTTCAAGTTCACATGAAAAGAAAATTCTGCAGCCAAACAGCAGTGAATGCGTTTGTTTTCATTTAGGACAGTCTACAAAAATGCAGTGCAGCACAAGATTTTCTAATCTTTAGGCCGGTGTTAGACATAGCTTAATCTAAGTTTGGTAAATACTTGATTCACATTGTTTGTGGTAGCTTTACGATGTGCAGATATTACAAAAGTTGTTTGTACCACTTTATGTCATGCGTATCTATACTAAGTTGACTTTACAAATAAATTCATAGCATCTTCGGAAGATACAATATCGATAAATATATCTGACGACACTGGTTCGAGTTCCGATGAAGAATATAAAAAAATAGAAGTTTACAAAAAGAAGAATGATAATAGAAACAAGAGACCTGCAACTGCATCTAGTAGGAATACAAGAAATAATAACCATGGTAATGTTAGGGATGAAAGGGGTAAGCTCGCTAATAATAGCAGTGTTAGAATTGATATGTACGTAAGAGACCTGGTGGGATGATATGTTTACAGTAAAATCAAGTATAATAAAAACATCAAACTTCTTGATAACGATAAAAACCTATAAGTGAAACTATATTGTATTATATATTAATATTTTTAAAAAATCCCTTATAATGTCAATCTTTACAATGTACACGCTGGTTTCATAATTATCTTTGAGAATAATCGACCAATAAGTTACTTGCAAAAATAGCAGCCATCATAGCACTCGTTAAGAGGTTTGATTAAAACATTACTGGTCTAGTAATATATACGAAATTATATTTTTGATACAGATGAAATTTCGACTAGTGATTGTTCTAAAACTTCAAAACCTGTGTACGAAACTATGATGCATGTAGATCGCAAAGAAGCTAAAAAATCTATCATTGATACCATGAACTCTTCTGAGGATACGAGATTCCCCTCGCAAGGTTAGCAGTATAGAAACTTGTTTGGAATTAGTTGACAGGAGACTTTTTGTTCACTTGTAATTATCAGTACCAGTGCCTTTGGCTTGTCGCTGGCACTATACTCGTAAATCAGGCTTCTTTTTGAAACAGTAAAATTTGCAGATATTTGTTTAGTGTAGTTTGAGAAATCTACCGAAAATCAAAGTAGGATATGTTTTAACTTTAGGAGTAAGCAGAGCCACATGAGGAGCGTAAAATAGTTACCCTCGATGGATTTGCCAATTGCGTAAGTACTTATTTGGGTTCACAAGGCAACAAGTTTTGGTGCATTGTTTCCAGGCGTGAACTACAATGATATGAGTGAGAACGAACGTATCGATCAAGCAGTGGCAACAGAGATTCTCGATCGGACCCTGCAGCACGAAGAACGCGAGTTCTATCGGCACTTCGATATGATCAACGTCCACGCGAGCAAGGTCGACAATCGTACCAACGAGATTATCGAACGGGTCACCGCGGAATTGTCGGACGAATTTAAGGCGAGTAGCAAATTTTTTAGGTTTTTTGTTTAATAGATGATGACTTTCCGACGTGGCGATGGACTGGGTGCGATAAGTAAATTTATAAAGCTTTGTGTGGTTGGTAATTAGATGGAGACCCTTAGTAGTAAAATTACAGGAGCATTTCATTGCAAGCAGAGTTTGTTAGGGTGATAGTGATGCTTGTTGCAGCTGCACGAAGTGTCCGGAGTGTTAGAGGCACACGTAGCTGGCGCTGAGCGGCGCCGGTACGCCACTCGCTTCGACAACTTTGAAGTCGCTAGTCCTAATGAATCTGTCGTAGACGAAGAGGAGAGCACTCTTGTGTTTAGTGTTGACAATTCCTTCGAAGATACTCTTACTGAGGACAAAGTTTTGCCGACCGAATTGGTTAACGACTCCGGTATAGGAAACGATTTGACTGGGCTTGAAAATGATAAGTCAGTTGAATGTGACTGCATTGATGTAATAAATAAAGAATACAACGAAGAATGTATTTCACATACTGCAAATGTAGTCGAAATAAACATCTCTGGAGGTGACGAAATATTCGAAGATTGCGTTGATGATGTCGATTCATTAATTAAAAACGAAAAGCCGAGAGAAGTTAATAATGAAAATGATAACAAAGGGTGCTTTGTTGACGAAAATTATTCTTTAGAAATGAAATTAACCCTCGGTATTGAAAGCAAACATCTGTAGAGAACGCTATCTGTAGAACTCGCATATATTAGTTGTGCCTAATTATATAATATATGATAGCGTGACATTATTGTTTGCGACAATGGATACTTTAATGGATACGTCATGTGGCGTTTGCTTAAATATGTAATATTCTCATTCGAGTGTCCTTTGTCGAGGGTAGCGGCACTATTGTTGTTGAACAGATGGCAGCACTGTCATAAGTTAGGTACACTATTGCCTATGTGGAATAGCCATTAACGTGGACATGCAGACGTTGCCGATATTTTTAACAATTGTTAGTTTAAACCTGCAGTTATAAGCTCAGAGCTGCAATATGAAGCCCACTATGAAGTTTCACATATGTATATAAATTTTCTGAAGATTGGAACTAGTGATAGCGGAAAGTTAGGTCTTGCAATATTTTATTTCCCATTTTTGTCTTATATTTGTTTAAATGTCTTTGACACTAATTGTTTGATTTTTATTTTGTGTTCATGTATGCTTTTATTTATTTATCGAAAGTTGCTTTTGTTTTCTTTTGCATTTGAAAGTATTGTACTATTTAAGGTTTTGTGTGGGACAACTTTTATCTAAATGCGTATTGTATTATTTCGAATAATACGTCCATATGTAGGCCGACGGTACGAAGTATTGTATCTGGTTAAAATAAAGGTATTTCTGTTGGTTTCATTTTTTCCTTAGCTTCATTACATATACGCTCCCGTACTATTGATATTTCAGCTTCTAACCTATAAAGCTATATGAGCAGCCAAAAAAACTGCTTAGGCATTTAAATGTGCCTAATCAGTGATAGTCTGGTCCAGTAATTTGGCTGCTGTTAACCTAACCAAGAAATTCAAAAAATTCGCTCAGTAAATCTATGTTCTTCAGTGCTTTATCTTATTTCAAATTTTACTTTTTTTACATTTGGCAATTAGACACTGTAGGCATTCTTTGACAGTTAACCTGATATTTAAAAAAAATCTTGTCGTGGTCACAATAAAATTTATGTTGGGGAATATTTAAAATATATATGTGGCATCAACATACTCCCTATAAGACAATCTTGAAAGTAATTTCGTGTGGAAATAACTTGATTTTTGGGGAAGAATATAGTTTTAAAAGATGTTTGCGATTTTATCACAATTATGACGATCTTTGTGGGAAGAGAGGCAGGAGCTCGTCAATAAGCGAAAATAAAACTAAGTTAACAAATTACTATCTTTTATTTATCTAAAGACATTGTATTGCACCTAATCGAATACCCAATAACAATTTATTTCTATAAAAATAGTTTTTTTTTTTATAAACAATATCCTGTTTTATAAATTATAATATTTACACTTATATTAACTATATATAAAAATGCCACAGTCTCTATGTGTATTACACTAAGTTCTAATATATTCTGATGTAATAACAATAACAACTTGAGTCTCTGCCTACCCAAAAAGGTACAAGCGAGCAATAAAAAGTAACAATTTTTCATTAATAATACCTATTCACAGTGTTTTACAGGAGAAAAACAATTTCAGTTAATACTCTTACTAAAAAGACAAGTTTTTATTACATCAGAAATATTAAACATCTTTCACAACAGTTATGACTCATACATTTCATATTTAAAAATATAAATTTACTTATAAAAATAATAAATTCATATTTAAAATATAAATCTTTAATTAACATGGTTATAATCTAACAAATATGTTCCAATTTCATAGCTTTAATATAACATCAACAGAATAATTTCAATGCAATTGCATTGACAATAGAAATATTACATATATTGACGAACTCACGTCAGAAATTGGATGGAAAGAAATCACGTTTTGGCATCCTTGAATACTAAATGTTATACATTGAAGTCATTCATTTCGAGAACACGTATGTATATTGCATACATAATTTTATAAACGTATTTAAAAACTTACGAAACTAAGCATTCCATTAAATAGCAATATGAAACATGATTAATTAAATGCAATAAAATTAACAATAATAATTCTAGTGTAAATGATAAATAAAGACTGGACTGGAAGAAGTTGGCACGCACTATACCAGAATCCCGTTCTCTGGAGCCTCACTAAATAAATAATACAATTAAATAATTTCTTTTTTTGTGACTTAATTGTATAGACCTCTAATGTGCCAAATAAATTAATTATCAATAATACATATAATGTACAATTTTATTGAAGCTTAGTCGGTCTTAAAATGGTCATTGGATATGCGTCGGGTATGAGTCGAAATTAATAAGAAACAATTAAAAAATTCCTGTCGGTCACGTGACGGCGAGTGGGTCACGTCGCCCGTGACAATGATGTCCCATCTTTAAAAACCCACATAAACATTGAATGTTTGAATGATATAAAAATTTACTTATTAAATTGTATACAATATATAATATTGATAAAAGTATTCACAAACATTGTTTCTTCAATCACTCATACGTTAGGCTTTTTTGTAATAATAAAGGAATAAATTTTGAACATTTTTCATAGTGTAACTGTCGCACTGTTTAGTTTACTCACGATACGCGAAGAAATATGACATTGTTATGAAGCTAGAATCTACTGATTACTTTCGAAGGTTTTAGAAATTATGTATTGCTATCAATCCAGTGATATCAAAAGTTATCGAAAAAATCAGCAAAAAAGTAGATTCGCAGAACATTCAGGTAACTGGATTACATCTTGGTTACATAATAGATAATACGTAACATCACGTCTGTAATCCTCGAAGGGGAGGTAAAGGAGTGTAGTACGCCCCCATATTTTACCAGTCACGTTTAAGACTGATGTAATAGGTGGTGACCCTATTGCCCGACGCCGGGTCACTACTAGAAATTCTAAATTAGAATAATCCAATTGTACACCTGAACCGGGATTTATACCCAGGACCTCCCGATCTGCAGTCGCACATGCAACCGCTCGACCAACGAGCCAGTATATAATACATAATCTATGATAAATCATAAAAATGAGTGAATTGTATAGCTGATTAAAATAGGCACTAATCTCTCGCATCCTATTTTGAATTTTATTCTATAGGTGCCATAAGGTTCGCTCTTCTTTGGACGCTAGATGTAGTTTAATAGATCGTGGTTGAGAAGCTTGACCCCTATCGTACTTCCTGTTACTGGTTATATCGTTAGAGATTTTAATACAACACATTTTATCTCTACGCTTATCGTGAGCGATTACCTCATATAAATACATATACCCTGCAATATGTATTTGTAAAACATACAATAATGTACAGTTCGGGAGGCAAACACGGAAAACGTTCACTGAGAGAGAAGGGCGTTTACTGTAGCCGGTATCGGGGCGCGGCGGGGGAGGAGTGTGGCAAGGTTGACGACGGGGCAGGCGTGAGGTATCTTGGTATCTTCGGATCGTGGTATCTTGAGTCGAGGCGCACCCGTTTGCATAATTATACTGAAGTTTAGTAAGTATGATATACATACATATAATATCTGAAGTTTCTTGTAATGTGACACGGTATGGTTGATTTGACTAGTCGATAGTCTCGTTCAGCGAGCATTTTCGTTGTTCGAACCTAACATTTCACATGTTAGCGATGGAATCAAGCGGCGTGGTGTTTCAGGTCGAATATTTCCATCAGCAAAGGCTCTATAGGATTCACGTCCAGGTACACCCCCGTGACCTCTTCGGCGAACTTCTTGAGCTCCAGAATCTTTTGGATCAGCTTCAGGAAAGTGGATTTCGCTTCGCATCCTGGATAGACGCTCTCGAGATAACGCCTCAGAAGGTAATAGTAGGAATTCTGAAACAGATGAACGTTTTAATGAAATTTGAAGAAACAGATAAAGTAAAAAAAACATTAACACGCGAGTTTTAGGCTTTCAATTGCCACTAAAAATAAAAAATAGTAAGACTGAAAATGCTACAGAAAAAAAAATAGGCTGAATATGCTAGAATACTTAGTCAGAATGGACAGATAATAAACCCATTTATCATGTCAGATAACAACTGTTTGAAATGTATTAACACTCGATAGACGAGTAAGAAAACATGACATTTATAACTCGGTCTAATCTTACTACACAATTTATTTATTATTTATATATTAATTAAAACAGTAATACCACTTCAATTAATAACATAGCATACAAATAACACTTTAAAATATAACATGATATAAAAAAAAATCAAATTCAACGCAGGCGTCACAAAATCCTTTCGTAATAACTCAAATAAAAAAAAACTAGCGCTCCTAACCAGATGACAACTAGGGGTTCAGGAGAGCACTGAGCGCAGTGAGTATTCACGGTACAGGAGATCTACAATAACTCACTTGTTCCAGTTTAATGACATCCCGATGCACGACCTTCGTGCGGTCCGGCGTGAACAACAAGATGGCCGACATGATCAGTATGACGTTCTCGTCCGTCCGCCATCGTTGATCGAACGAACGGATGAATGATTCGTGCGTGCGGTAGATGTTGCCCTTCGCCAGCTTCAGCACGTCCGTCTGAATGCAACCGTACTGTTCTTGGGAGTGGGGTAGCTGGAAAACAAATATTTACCAAACGGTACGGAATAAATTATATTCTCTTACGGAAACAAAAGCTTGAGGTGAGAAAAAATATTATTAAAAAATTGCGATAGATTGTCGTTCGTTGTTGTCTTTAAGTCATACGATCCTAAGTTAGTAGACCTTAGAGCGTTAGAGGGAGATTAAAATATATTTTTATATACCTGTTGCTCAGCAGTAAAGGTTTCCTAATAAATGGACCAACAGGACGATCATTAAATAAATATGTTTTCACGTATGGTGTGTTTGTTAGTAATATGGTCATGTTTCCATAAAAATGTTTTATACAGGTAAAAACAAATTTCGAACACCCTTCATGATCTAAACTGGTACTTGGTAAATGACGAGGAACCAATTCTAAACACATATTATCACAAACTATATCATATAAGTACTACATTTATTTCATAGACGGGGAAAGGTTGGGTTCATCTAACTTGTAGTTAAAAATAACTCTAAAATAACTAATTTTTAAAGGTCATTTAACATAATTAGGCATACTTGTTTTAGAAATAAGTATGCTTATAATAATAGGATATTACACCATGTATACTTATATATATACACAACTATTACCTTCCACTGATTTCTCTGTCCATCGTAGGTCATTGTACTCCGCAGGATCATCATTTCTATACACCCGCCTTTTAATAGGGCCACCTGAATATATATTTTCATATAATTGTGGTACATATAGTTTCAAATTATATCATATGATTAATATTTTATCTGTTTATATATAGATATGTTGCTATAATAAAAGGAACATCAACATAATTACAAAAAGATAAGAATAAAATTTAACGCCATCTATTTTAAAAACACGGAAACTCTTACCTGGTCTTCTTCACACATGTTCTTGAAGGCGTTAATCTTTTTGGCCATCTTGATAAATCGCCTTATCGCCACAGCCGTAAGGTTCACTATTGTTATTAGCCGCGGATCGTGCTTGCCATCGCTGTCCTGTACATAATAATGCATTCAATATTCAATTGAAGGTTACATGTGATTTTGTCATTATGAAATTTCACGTGATATCTTACGCGTGATCCACGGGCATTGTATCAAGTAATTTTATCTATCATGTGGACTAGTAGAGACACATGAAGTTAGTACTTATTTATTGAAGTTAATATTTTGATTCCATGCAGTCCCCAATGGCATGAAATGAATGACTTCATTTCATGCAATTGACTTGATTTATCCTTATAAATAGATGTTACAATTATAGAATATTATTATTTTTATAATAATGCAAATATCAAACGCACTGGTGACGTAATTGTGAATACCCACAGATGACAATGACCATGTACAATGCGGTGGTCCTTTTTCCTGTATGTTTATACAATAAAAAAAATATCTGTATACATCCTGTGAATTTTGTTGTTAGTACATTAGACAATACACTTAAAAGTGTTAATAATATATCAATATTTAACGTAGCTCTGCCCTGTTTATGGTTATTCGCTATTTCAACTCTCACCTTTAGCGTGCTCGCGGAGTCACCGATGAGTTGCGACATGTCGTCATCTATCGGCGCGTTGAGAGCCTTATTCGCTACTATGAGCTCGTTTAATTTTGCACGTTCGACCTGCAACAAAAAGAAATAACTGTAAATAAAGAAAGAATATTAGAACCATTGCTAGTACATTTATGTATAGGTATATAAAGTATTCTTGGATTTGAGCGTTTTAACTCAATGATTTCGTCGCTTATGACTCAAGTGTGTTGGCATATTACATTATTGAGAATTCATAGCTTTGACGCGCTGTCATATTGTTAACGATCATCAGCAGTCAGCACCCGTAATTGACGAACTGTCGTATCGTTAATTAGATCGGGTTCTTATCTCTGATGAGTTGTCATATCGTTAATGATCTTGACAGTTCATAACTGACGAGCTATCATATCGTTAATGATTTGAATCATTCATATGTTCACGCATACACTAATTAATTGACCGAAGTATTTTATATTCTTATTAACCGAGTTCAATTCAATTTAACCATAGGTTTATTTGATTCCTAGAACCAATTGTAGGGTGGAGAGCAGTTGATTCATAATTTTATAACTTCTGCGTAATACAGTTATATTTCAGAGGAGTCATCCTTTAAATGTGATCTAGTGTATTATATACATTCAATAGAAGTCGAATTTTATTTTTTCACATTTCCTGTTAGGTGGTCAATATTTTTATTTTTAACTTCACAACAAAGATAAGGAAAACTAAGGGCATTGGGATATTAGTCTGGTTATATACTACGCTAGAATTCCAATTAATTCATTTCATAATGTACTAAAATGAACACATTTACTTTAATTTGCTTAAATGGTACCATTCTAGGTAGGTGAGTTATTTTTAAAATAAAGTAATCCTTGCAAGAAGAAAAATTTTAACTCTAGATTCCATAAATAAAACAACGACCTATTAAAAAAAAAACCATTTTAAAATATTACTTTAGTCCAATTAATTTACTGAATACATATATTTGTTCGCAGGTCTCGGTTTTAAATTCTACTTATCTTAGTCATGAATTTTCTGCTGTCCATACTATGGATCATATTATGCCTATGTATCGCGTTAGATGAGCACGACTCATCGCTGCGATATAGGCACATATTAAATGATGAACGTCATCCAGTGTATTAGTAACAGTAACCACAAAATGTTCAATTGTTTCCACTATAGATTAACTCAAACGTGACATATTAGGTCTCAACAATTATAATATAGTAAGACAACTATTAGTGACATACATTTAATAATTATTGTTGGAGTTATATCTTCACCAATATTGATGAAGAAAATATGCGAGTAGGGTGATGAAATCTGTTTAGTAAGGCTTTATAAAATTGTTGTCTCAAAGAGAACATTTCAGTCAGAGATCAGATACTTCTCATTTAATTATTATATTTCTAAATATAATACTGTGAAGTTAGATTTGACTGCAAACATTTAAAGGGAAGAGTCCCAATAAATTGGGAGGTTCAAATAACTTGTCTATTTTAGACGAAATGCTTGTACCAAAGAGTCTAAAATAGACAAAGATTTAAGCGCTAAAACACAAATTTTTCATATTCTCATGCATACCTCATTCAGTTCCCTTGAAGACCCGCTGCAGTTGCTGACAGAAGTGTAAGCTTCAAATTCCAGTTTAATCGCTTCACACAGTATTGATTCCATCGAGTTAGGCTCTATTCTGTAATTTTTTTTTAGTAAAAATAATTTTTTAGCAAGTGACACTCACAGTAATTAATTAGAACATGGTATAATTTGAATGCCATGATTAACCTACTATGAAAGTTATGTTAACAATGAGTAATAGACCAAATACACTTATTTGTTAGATTTTCACTATATGAACAATTTGCATGGCACAGAAATTGAAGCTGGACAGAAAATAGAGGTATTCTATACTGCAATAACGTCATATAAGTTTCCATACACTTTTATTAGTTTTCATGATGTACATAAAACTCGCTGGTGATACAGAAAACAAATGCAGCTTAGTATCATGCAAAATATTGTATACAACATTACTTATCGAATAACTGCAGAAATTAGTTGGTTAATAAAATCCATTACAACAATAGATATATTTTAAAATACCTTTCAACATCTTGCAGTATGTCTCTTGCTTTATTGACATCGGGGTTTGAGCTTGTTGAGGGAAGTTCCTCGCATATATGTTGTGGCTTAGTGTCCCTTCTATACACCAGAGAATCACCGTTAGTCAGTATTTGCCTGTAAGCACAATTTGTTCACATGATTAGATGCTATCAGTAACTTTATGAGTCTATCCATGTACAGAGTCTAGTTCTAGTAGTTGAAACCCAATATAAACTGAATTTAATACTTTAAAAAATAAGCTTTGTGATTTGACTATCTGATATTTAGTTTGTAGCAGAGTAGGAAAAATATTAAACTACATTGAAATAATAAAAATTTGTTGTTTAATTACAAAACCATCAAAATAATTACCGAGCATAAGGATAATTGTATATTCGTTGTAGGATAAAAAACATCAATGAACAAGAGCTGACAAAGATATGTTTAGATTAGATAGTGAATAAAATAGGCTTGACATATTTAAAAAAAAACAGGAAAATTATTGTACAACACATTACGATAATCTTTATTGCACACACACATACAACAAGAAATGAATGGTTATTAATCATTTACATGTGTTAAAATTGTATAGAACTTTCTAGAATCTGTTGGTTGATCCAAATGCACACAATTTCAAAATATTGTCATAGAATTATTTATGCAAGTGTTATTACTATAGCATTAATACTGCATATGGTATCAAGTTTTAAGGTCTGTTTTTTAATGTTGTCACCCCGAGATTAAAACTTATTGTGCTATGTAGTTGTAATCTTTAATGTCAATTTTATTGTTTAAAATAAAAGTATTCAATATCAGTTTGACCATAAAAGTTATAAGTGATTGTAGTTACTTCAATGATAGATAAAAAATATAGATAAACTTTAATAGTATTTTATTGAGGTATAAAACCACATTAATGTTAGGGAACCACTGCATCCTGTATAACAACCATACTAAGATAAGGTTGACATTTTATCTTGGATCCGCCACAGTTATGCCATTAATGATTACGATTGAACATTGTCACAGTCTAAGGTGTGTAGAGTCTGTCAAGCCGCATTTAACCAAAATGGCAGGTTATAACCTTAATTCTTTTATTACTTCAACTACACTGTAATATTTGTCCACTGCACCTTCCTGTAGGCTACTGCAAACTCATCAACCTCAATTTTATGTAAGCTATGGTAAGAGACAGACACTATTAAAGACTTCAGGTCACTACTAAAAATCTAAATTAGAGTAATCCAATAGTACCCGACAGGGATTTGAACCCAGGACTGCCTGATTGGCATTTGTGCTTGCAACCACTCAACCAACGAGGCAGTCATCGTCCATCTTTATGTGTCAACATAATATAATTAAGAATATATAACATGTATACCTTATGCTGTTTTGTTTGTTCTGCTCCGAGTACATAGTGTCAATGCTGTCACACATATATTGTTCCACCATCCTTTGTTCATATAGTGCTGGGTTGATAACAGTCTTCTCATCTATTGGATATACTTTTATGTAAGGTTGGTTGCTTTGCACTGGAGGGTACTGGTTATATATTGGAGACTGTATTGATTCCACATCCTGGCTTAATGGAGATTGAACTGTACTGTTTGGACTACAAGTTGTACTGTTCAAGACGTCATATTGTAACATACTCGAATCTTGCATGGGTAGGTAATTCACTGATGTAGAATCATCATCAAGTTTAAAGTTTTTGGAACTTGATACTGTGTCTTCGGGGTCTTGAAGTTGTCGCTTCTTCGCTCTGTTCTCTTCTATTTTCCGTCGCTTTTCCGCTTTGTCCTCCTCTGACATTATGAATTCCTTCACCATACCAATAGCCAAACATTTTTCCAAGCGACATTTTTGACAAAATCTCCTAGTCACAACAGTAATCTCACAGTTATTGGCAAAAGGACACTTAAATTCTTTACTTGTAAGCGCGTTCCGCCTGAAGAACGCCTTACAACTCTCGCAAGAAATTGCATTAAAATTATAACCCAAAGCTTTATCACCGCACACTAAACATATCTTTTGTAAGTTAGGCAAGTCTTTCTTAGCGCCGTTACCTTCCTCAGTCTTTTTATTGTCCTCACTGTCCATTTTAGCCACACAACAACATCACAACACTAATAAACAGACTATAACTTAGGACATAAATGTATCAATTACGGATTTCGCCTTGAAATTCCTTGTGCGTTCGTACTAAGAACATTATGCAATTCGTGAAATTGATCAACTAGTCTGCCTATTCTATGGTTTTCCCAACTTTGTTGGTAAGGGCAGATAACACGGTAATTTGTTAAAATATTTTGATAAATACTCACCCAAGCGATATGCATCGTATCGGATGACTAACGTCATTATGTCATTATAGCTGTCAAACTGAAGGACAGGGCCATTTTACATAATAAAATAAATTCTTTATTGCTATGCCAAGAGACAGTATCATTCAGCCAGAAAAATCAGATTAGTTTTTTTGTTTTACTATTGAGAATAAAAGACTTGTAGTCTTTAACTTAGTGCTGAAGTAGTTTGTTTTGTGTTATCAGATATTAATTGCTTCTGTTTTTGTTAATTTCCTATTTGATTGATTAAATGGACAAAAATATTTTTGAACCACTATTTTGATATTATTATAATTTGAATAATGTAATAATATATAATAAAACATTTGTTTTTAAATTACATGTTTAGCTAAATAATGAATGCAGCAATGAAAATAATTTGATTTGTGGTCACAGCGACATTTTATATATTATATCGTTTTAAAGCAAATAAAACGGCTGGTCTACTGATTAGAATATTAAATTGCAAGTAATAAGATATTCAGTGCTTATATCAATTTTTCCTTAATCATTTGACCAAATTGTTGGTTAACATTTGCATTCTTTTGAACCTGAAGTAAAGACTGTTAGTGCAGCACTATTCTGCGTCAGAAATAATTCGGCAGTGGTAAATCAGAGAGCGGTAAAATCTTAGCAGAAATTGTGAGTGGGGAGGTATAAAAGTTGGTTTTGATTCTCTGTTGGAAAAATGTACATTGAAGTTGTTCCTCGACTCGTACGAAGGATAATCCTAATTGTAGATACTAGTTTAAGCATAAGAGTTTAATGGAAATCGACGAAAGGGCTTTGAAGGAATTGTGGCTTTTCCAATCGATCACTGAAGAATTAAAGGTTAACTGTGACAGATAAGAATCTTAGATAAAAACCAAGTCAAGTCGTTCCAGTTTAGCTTACACTTTTGTTCTGATCACAGGGCTATCTTCTGTAACTTTATTTATATTTGAAAATGTCAAGATCATATTGAAAGAAAATAGGTATGATGATCTTTGTCATTGACCAAATATTAAGGCTAAAATTTGACTAGGTACTTGTTTAAGCGCGTTTTTGTAGATATACTTCACAGGCTGTAGACAATAATATAGTACGCTCTATTTGTGGAATTTCTCACAATGTATACCTTTACAGTTATAGCAAGTGACATACCTCTTTAACATTAATATACTTATTTTGAAAAATATGTTGTGGTTATAAATGAAGTACCTATAATTAAATTCACATTCGAGCAGAGTCACGGAGGATGGTACAAGACTCTTACAGTTGTAAAAGATACCAGTGGCGTAGAGTGGTATGGAAAAAGGATTACCATAAAGTACATTTAATATTTTGCGTCGTTTACCTCGCTGGTTAAAAAAATAAATAAAAAAATTATTTTTTTTAATTTTATTTTTCATATTTTTTGACCGGAAAAGAAATAGACACATTGCACTTCCTGGTCTCTAGCTACCTTTTATGGGACCTGTCGTGATTATATAACAATATAATTAACTCTATAAGAAAACGTGCTATAAACATGATAATATCAGCTGAAATGAGCTAGTTTGTTTATATTGCGCCCTCTTGTATGTTCCACCAAACGTGACATAATAGCGATACGTAAACAGAAATTTGTGTAATTACAATAAATAATAACAGCACCAAAAATGTGCATAGCTTGCTGCGCTTCAGCGAAATTTATGTTGCAATATTTTCGGTTATACGGAATTTGGCTGTCTGCCCGATATTTTACATATTGATGTTTAATTAATTTTTCATTTCAAATATTTAAAAATTGTGTACGTGATGCCTAGTGAAATTGCGTAGCATAGCAGTGCTCCATGATGTAATGTCTCGTATAATCACCGTCAAACTTCACTTAACATTTAACGTTTAATTGACTTGCCTGAAGTATCCCCTAATTGTTTCAATGGCTTTATTAACAGTCAACTTGATTTTAAAATGTAACAGTTAGTCTAATATTTCAAAACTAAATACTAACTTTTTCAAATCTAACAACATATTAATGATGCTGTTTTATATTAACGTGAGTTTTGAAAAAGGAAAATTGGTCAGATCTTAATAATAAATGATTTTAAAATTGTTGTATAAGTATATTTACTTTTGTATTATCGTTAATGTTTGTATATATTATTTTCAGTTTTGATTGATAAGGAGGTGGAAACCGATAATATGTGTGTTTGATGAATGTGGAAAAGGTACTTACATCAGGTCTATAAGGATATATTATATATTTCCTACTCGGTACTCTGCGCCCGTGGTTGCATCATATTAATAATAAATAATGCTTGTTTATTGTTATTTATACATAAAAACGCTTGTGTTGGATGTATCGTAAATGTCGAAATAATAAAACTCACTGCAACATACGGATATTCAAGCCCACGGAACGTATTAAATCTACTCCAACGTGATTCTGTCTTTAAGTCTGATGTGACCACGATGGATCACATATTTGCAGTAAATGTGATATTTATTGCGAAACTTATTTTAATTTTCCAGCCAGTAAACGCTGACACGTACAGCGTGAAGGTTAGCACCGAATCGCATGTTAATTTGGTTGACAGCAAGTTTCTGAGCTTCACAATAGATCCGAAATATTTGTTTTCCTCTAGCGGGGAGTACGACAAGTAAGTTTTATCTTTTCCATTTTTGTTCGCATTTCGACTAGCTAATATTAAGTATGAGTATTTTTATTTGGTATTGAAAAATAGAAGTGAGTAGCATACTAGCCGGTGTTAGTCACAAATTGCCGCTGTCGCCCGCAGCGCTTACTTTTAGCCGCTTTGTCTTTTTAATGGTCTTGTGATTGTCAGGCTTAAAGTAAATTCTTCTTCTATTCAATACGTCTTTTTCTTTAATGTCTCTACGGCCTGCTATAATTTAAAAAACAACTTGTTCTTTTATAGACTGCCTCGTTGGTCGAGTGGTTGAAAGCGCGACTGCTGATCGGGAGGTCCTGGGTTCAAATCCCGGGTCGA
>DWME01002809.1:0-19849 GCA_018244795.1 Parelbella ahira ahira | reverse complement strand
TGCTCGATATTCTTAGTATAAGCTTAAATCCATAGAATTAAAACGTCATCTACACGTCTAGTGATGGGATGAGGTTTCCTTACAATACTGAAGGAGCAACGGCCATAACACTTCAAGCATGCGTGGAATGTACACAGTTCGTACGCTTTGCAGAACGTTATATACAACTCTAAATGGATGGGCTATAATTAGAAAATGATAGAGACATGTAAGTTAATATCGAATTTAGGAAAGTAGAGTAAATCGATTCGGAGAAAAATTAGTTGAATATTCGATACTTTAAATTACATAATAGTGTTTGTTACTGCAATCATTTCAATAATTTACCACTAACTAATAATCTTGTATTAGCTAGACTAAGTGACAGTGACAATCATTTTACAGTCTAGTTCGAGGTTGATTGGAGGCGTTTATGGTAGTCAGCTATGACTTCAGCTTACTCGTTTGGTACTGTCTTCACATTAAAAATTATATGTAACACAGCCAGCTAACAATATACATACATACATAATACATACATATGTCAGCAAATGCTAACTTTCGACGTTAAGCTATAAAACCTTCGCAGAATAATTTAACTTTAGGACCAAATCACCGACCCGATTTCCATACGAACAGTGATAGCGGAGCCAAACAAATTTTATCTTTAAAGTTTATTTTACGATATGTTCTTGTACGGGTAGCGTTTTACGGTCGCCCATATTACTAAATACTTCTGCTAAAACGTAATTTTTCAGATCCAATGCACAGTTTGCTTGTAAATTTAACATGTGACAATAAAGTTTTATTTTCCTGAACTGCTAAATTTTAGCAAATAACAAAATTATAAGCTGCATAAGTTCAACAGCTTGGACTTTCTACAGGCGTTTTAAACACGAGGCATTCTAACCTCGCCTTTAGGTACAACGACGAAACTGTGATTGACATAAGACAGACAGGAATACAATACCGTTAGTTTCAGTATCCTAATGATAACGGAGTAAAGTATCTGTTTCCTATTAAATGTTTCGTGCGTGTTTATACACATGATTTTATATGTATGTTTGTTTGTTTTGCACGTATGTTTTGGGAATGGACCGACTAGTTTCGAACATGTAAGAGAACCTCGTTGATTATTTCTGCTGCATTAATTTACCTCAAGAAATATAGTTGGTGGTTATTTTTTTTAATAGAAAAGTCAACTGCTCTTCTTAAAACCATACCACGAAGTGCAATAATAAAGCTTAGTTTAAAAATAACACCAGAAAATTCTGGTGATGCGAATAAAACGCGCATTGGTCTTAAAACAGAACATATACTCAATACAAAATGCGTTTTGGAGGAAACCGATAGCCACTGCGTTGAATATTTCAACAGTAATATGATAGACTGGAAAAATCTGAATAAAGCGATCCGTCGCTTCCGGTCCGGGCGTCGGAAAGCCAAATCTATTGGGACACATCTGCATATTCTTTATTGAACTGTAGCTATCGATTCATTGCTGGAGTAACGGCCAATATCTACTGAAAATTTAACCAATCAAATATAAAGTTTAATCTTTAGTCAACACTCAATAGAGGAGTTCAAAGCTGAAAATAGTGGAAATAGTATAAAAGATATATTTTGTAATCTGTATAGCATAGGTAATTTTCTCAAAAGCAAACTGATACAAATCATATTTGAGCAAAACTAGAAGTTTCTAGACATTAGAACAAGACCCTAAAACTTTCTGTATACCGTTTGGCAGTAAAACGTTTATTCACCTCGTCTGTTTTCATTCTTGTAATACTATAATCCTGTGCAATAAATACGTGTATTAGTACACGGTATTTCACAATATTATCCATAAATGCTCTAAACTAGGAAGCATATTGTAAAACAACACAGAAACCATTCTAAATCGTCAATCATCAACTAACATATGTTAATTGTCTAACAGAACAATGTATCACACTCAGTCCATGAATAATTCTACATCGTACAGGAAATATGAAATCCCTCAAGACACATCTGTTCATCTCTATTGGAGTACATCTATCGGCTTAGTGTTGGAATAACGGGCAACACTCGCCTTTACCTTTTGAATAAGAAGCGCGATCCCTGACTTTTATATGAACTCACTTATCAGGTACGCCCCTCAATATTTCGATCTCTTTGTGAATATTAGATATACATACAGACAGAATGATGTATTTCTGACGTGTATCCTCAGATTTGCATTGCTTTTTCACTAGTAATTTCTAGCGACTTTTTTACGCGAGATTCTGAATAAGACCCATCACATTTTTCTTTCCATACTCGACTCTCGAGAGAGATTCATTAAAAAAGATTCTGGAAAAGTTTGCATATTTCAGATTTTAAGCAAAGTTCAACAGTTGTTTAAGGGATTAGTTTTGTCATTTATAACATTAATATGCAATGGATACTGTAGCATTGGAAAAACCAATTTGAATAAAGCCAAGATGACTTTGTACGTTAACGTGACCAAAGTCTTTAAGTACTTTACTAAGAAAAGTAATAAAGGGGATAATTGAATGTGAAAATCTAATATTTCGGATGCAAAAATATTACTGTAACCATTGATTAATATATAATTTTTGACCTCATAAATACGACTTTATATCTTCACGTTACTTATGGTGTAAAAATGACAGAAAATAAAATAACGTTTCCCGACTAGGACCTTCATCGTTGCCCTTTCTTACAGGAAGACAAGCTTTTACATATTTGAAGTACAAGATTTTCGCAATTAATAAATTTACTTTTTGGATGAGAGGAACACATACACACAGGAACTGATTTAGACAGTGGATACAAGCACTGATAAGACTCACGGCGAAATGCTAAGAATACTTCGACACAGTTCCATCTAGATGTGTTGTATATAGTACTACAAATTATTAAAACTATTGAAATAAAATAAAACACGACACAAACAAGTTATAATCTCTAATAGTCTGCCGATAGTTGCCTGACGCACGTGACGTCACAATGTTGTAGTGACGTCATAAGTACATGTCGGGCACATGTGCGCTCCTGTAAAACTGCACTATTGAACTACTTTGTATATAGACTTTGCAACTTGAATTAATGAGTTTATTTAGTGCTGGTTGCAAACGGGTTTTCGAGCTATTTGACGTAACATGCCTTGTAGATCATTAACATTAGTTCAGCAAAAAAATAGATATTTTTATTATTTGTATTAAAGGTCGTTCTGTGACCAGTCTAATATTTAAAAAGGAATCGCATAGTCTTATTTTTAGTGCACGGCGTATGCCTAACAATGTGCCAAGTACAGACAGTACAGTTGGTTTAGGTAGGTTAGTCTTGAAAGAACGGTTAATTGGTATACGAAAGTAACAAAATATCGCAACCCGTAGTAGCAAACTTTACGTTGTCTATTGTCTATTGCCAAAATTTATCAAGCTTATTTATTTATCTATTCTTTATTGCAACACCTATATATCTAGGTACATAACAAAAGGCGGACTTAATGCCTAATGGCATTCTCTACCAGTCAACCTTTGGCGATGGTGAAAAGTAATTGGCGGCAGGCGTTATCGCTAAAAAATTAAAAGAGTTATTACATTCCGAGATTATTATATGCTGAGTTTTTTTACTACCTATTGACTTCAATCGCTACCCTTGAAAAAGATGATATTAAATCGATATTTAAGGATATTGAATCATATTTTTTTCCTTCTTATTGTTCATCATTGCTCTTTTGTGTGGGTTAGCCATCCGCGCGACCTCTTTTCGAAGTTATCCAGTTCGTAAGGTAGTCAGAATAAATTCTTTCGAGATCGTGGGTCAAAAAAACCGAAAAATCGCCAAAATTTTTTTATTCACGGCACTAATTAGGATTGAGTGAGACTTGATATTGAGCTTTGATATTTTTTTCATCTCTAGTTTTCGAAGCTAGACACTTCGTGTTTGATAGTTATTTTTACGGGTCCGATATGACAATTTTAATGAAGGTAGAGAGAGTTCTTCCAAAAATCTAGAGAAATTTCGGTTTTGTTTTGATACTCTAATTTTTTCACTAGTATATGTACATATATGTACGTATATAGTACTCACGAAACATTTACCTAATTGTTAAAAGTAAAACGACGTGAAGCAATAAAGTACGCTTACATTTATCCTTCTTTAACATGGTTTACGTTATACGCATCATAATATTCTCCTTAACTACGACCGGGAATATTCCTATTTTCCTACAACATCGTATACATAATGTACTCGGGATAACACGTTATCTAAAATCGATCACATCTCTCAGACGCAGCATCAGCTCCTGAACTTCTATTTAGCACTTATGTCCAAACACGTGTGAAATAGAATTGACTATAGAAATCGACTTACTCCCGAAGAACGTGAAAATAGATTCCTAGATTCCATTTATAACCACACAGGTTTTCCTAGAATTATTACAGCATATAATGCAATTTTCTCGTCTTTTTGTCGCACATTCTTATTGTTTGCTCTCTGCGTACCTCGTAAATGACGTGGTATGAGCATATAATAATAATAACAATAATAATGATATGAAAATGTTCTAGTATAATCTCAACAATATCTCCTTCTCCTTGGTCGAGTGGTTGCAATCCCGGCTGTTGAACGAGTGGTCCTAGGTTTGATCTCCGGTTCCGATATTATCGGATTTTTCTAACTTGTAGTTGAATTTGTCTAGCTTTAAATTCTTTGCAGTAGTAGCTCGCATTCTACATTTTTGCCCGGTGTAGGGCAATAAGCTCACAGCCTAATTCATGATGGAACGTATAACGTAACTTCTGAAACGTAGAACTGTACTAGACTCCTCTGACTATCTATTCGGAGAGTACAGGCGCTATGTTACGTTATATTATGTATGTATCAAGAAGGTAATAAACGTAGAGCAAAAAGCACGTCAAATCCGTAAGGATAAACTATTAGCTCTCGGTCTTTCCTGCCTACAAAGTAAGGGACCTGGCGTAACAAAATAATAATAAAATTTGTAAGCAAATCTAGACAAAAATATAGACACTTGTGCTAATAAATTATTTGTATTAAACTGCTCTTCCATTGAACTGAGCTATAATATTGCCAGTAATATATTGGTAGCAATACGGCTGAATATTGTATCGCTTCTAGCAACATCCGATACCATCTTGATTTGAGTCCACGCTAATGGACCGCTTGTTTAAGTAATTGCGACTTGAACACCGATAAACGTTAGGGGAGGTACTGAATTTAAAGAAAAATTAACTAAAAATGTAAAATAAATGGAATCATTTTGTAAATAATTAGATTATGTTATTTATAAACATTCGGTGTGTTAACTTAGCGTATTAATAACTACTAGTTATATATATTATTAGTTACTTATGTCCATCTGCGTAACAGCACGCTTGTAATCACCGAACGGGTAGGCAGAGGAGTGTAATAAGTACACTCCGATGTTTCATCCGTTACGTTTACGTTCCATGGTGGTGAGCCAATGATATTATGATTGAATAAATTCATGATAAACAAAAAATGTTTGTGTACAATAGCAAAAGTTGTCTCAAAAAATCTAAGAGGAATCACACCAACTAAACAACCATATCGAATATGCACAGACATTAATCATTTTAAAACATTCGGAAAACAACTTTGCGTAATCGCGACCATTGTTTCGCGATTCGAAATCTACGTTCGAGGATTTATCGACAAAAACGGATTCCGCGTCTCTCGGGCGTTGTTCGGAGCCTTCTTTTGTCGGTGAACGCGAGCGATAAGAAATATTCACAGCGACATCAGGTGTGTGCGAGGAACAATCGTGCTTCATTACAACAAATACTGTGTCGACGCTTCCCCGTTTTTTTCCTCGTACACACACCGTGTTTTGTGTCCTCTTAACGGAACTACACTTGTAATTGTAGGTAAAGTCTATTTCTTTCCCGCGATGTTACGCTGTCGTCAAAGCGTTCCGTAACAAAATGATGTGGTATTATTTGGTAGTAAAAATGAATCTTCATATTGGGTTGAATATCCTGATTGCTGGCAAAATAAGATTTTCACTAGTTAGGCTATTTTTTTATTATTATCTATTCACTCGAGGTTCTTTACGACTCAGGCAGAGAGCATCGAATGACACATCTCTATCCGAAATTAACAGTAACTTGTAATGTTATAAATGTGACGATATGGCTAATATAAAAACTAGGTATAATGTTATGACTAATATAAAAATTATAAATAATCGTTAAATCTTGTTCAGAACAGATCCACGTCCATTACTTGCTCGTATATAACACAAATCGCGAATTGGCAAACGTACTTTGGGTCGCCCTCCGATCTGTTGGACCGACGCGGACGACCTTAGTAGGTAGGTGGTAGTGGCTAGATGAGATGTGCGGAGGATCGGGTGTTGTGGCACACTTAGGAAAGGCGTTTGCCCAGCAGTGGAACGGTAAAGGCTGATGTGATGATGATATAACACAAAACAGACAATCTGGAAGCTTATTTATTATTAATTATTAGGTACCGATATTTTCCAATCTGTTGGTTACAATCAGCTAGAATGTTTATATTAGTGGCGCCTATATGTTGATAATAATTAAGAACGTTGTGATCGTGTTTTAAATAATTATACCTAATAATATTTAATATTATAGTACATTTGCATAGACGTCCATCTGAACACAAAGAAGGTTCGCAGAAAATATTATAGTAACCAGAAGTAACTGAATAAATTCGTTTCATAAATGGAAGAAAGTCTTAAATATTTTGTGCCATAGCATTTTGATGTACCTAAATACCAAAGTATGACGACAGCGATAACTCAGACCACGAAACAGTGCTACATATTGAATACGTCGTTTAGTGAATCGTTCGGAATTTTAGAACAACTTGCAACAATAGAAGAAAGGTTCCAAGTAGCGTTCGACTAAAAGTTTTCAACAACAGTTCAAACATTCTGCGGTGCGACGTACGAGGCTCCCATCTCAGCGAAAGGGGCCGAGCGTTGCGGTTTCGCCGGCGGATGCATTAGATCGATTGTTTTGTATAATCAAGTGGGATTGAAGGCACATACAAATGTTTACGTGAGATTGATGTTTAAAAGTAAACGGTTTTTAGAAATTCACAGCGTCTCACACGCGTATCTAAATGTCTTAACAAAATAATGTAATAGGTACAAACTTGCTTGAATATACTTTTTTATAAGAATAAACAGATTTCTATACTAAAAAGGTGATGCAAGAAAATACACACACACGCACACTTGCATCACGCACGCACACACGCTCGTAAGGACGCACGCACGCGTTTTCCCATGCACATACGCACGCACGCACAAGAGAAAAAGCGTTTCCACGTAACATGCATAGACACACGAATGCACACACAAGATAATAGTAACGATTGAATCACGGAATGATTCCAGGCAAATAAATTGGCAGTTATTTAACTTTTAATTAAGGAATTAGCAAGATTTCATATTATTTGGGACGTGAAAACATAACAGTAAAGATTTATGTATATTCTTTAATAGGAATCGTGTTCCGGAACGAGTAGGTTGTTTGCTTAGGTCCTTGTTAATGGTAACAAAACAGGAAATCGTAACAGTGCCTCGTCAGAATTATGTGGGTTACTTATATTAAGCCGCTTAAGTAAAGATACGTCGAATTTGTGTTTCTTAAATTTCTGTTAATGCTGGTAACTCTGTAATCAAACATTTACATAAAACAGCTTCCAGCATTTAAGTTACCACCGTCTGAGCTTTGATAATTAATAAATGATTTCCAAGTTGCCGTTACGTACCATTTAAAACAGAAAGGGCTTTATATTTAAAGGGATCCTGCAATTAACTCTCATCAAATTGCAATCCTAATTGTACATCTATACTCGAATATTTAAAATCTTTCATTAAAACAGGAACTCCCCGGCGCCGCAGCAGATAAATCTTCAGCTTCTAACTGTTTAAAAATTCAAATAATCTGTTCTACGTGAATTCTTTCCGGATCTGGTCGGTGTTAATATTTAAAATTTCTCTGCTTAAAGTTAGTCCCGTTTACGATGTAGCTAGAATTGGAGCGAAACAATGGATGGCAAGGTGTGGGTGAGGTCTCGCGGGAAGAGATGATTCTGGAGCAGTAACGAATCCCCCGCGGCGTGCTCTATCTCCAGAATAAAAGTATCGTCTAGGTGCACAATCTAATGATGCCACCTGAAAATGTTTCTGCGAGGCGCCCTGCCTTTGTTTCCGTATAAATTCAAGAGAGGATTACGGAGGTGCGACCCAGCTTCGTTACAGCGTAGGTAAATATGTGCACGCTGTATAGGTGCTTAAATGTATGCGGTTTCAGTTTATTCTGGAATATTCCATTAACGAAAATTTTCGCTGAGAATATTAACACACCCTTGAATAATTTTCAAGCGTAAAGTGCAATATTATAAGCTATATATAACAACAACCAATGTCTTTATAGGTTTTGAGTAAAGATCGAGCTGTTGATTTTTGTGTGATGAATAAACAAACAAAGCTCGTCAAGTCATTGGTTTTGGAACTTATGTATCTTTTTCTATGTTTGTTTTTAGAATGCAGAAATTAGGAGTATAAATTAAAATGATCGTTTTAAGAATTTAAATACGCATTTTTAAGTAATCACTCGTCATTGTATTAAAAAGTTAAAATTTATTGCTTTGGCTATATCGTTATCTTCTTAAATAGTCTGCATATTGGTTCCTTTTAAGGTAAACTAGATCATTGACAAATTTCCACGCAATAGTTAATGATATTTACAAAACTATACATTGCATTATCAAAAAAAAACATTTTCAGTTCAGTATTATACAGAATATATTCGAAACGCAAGCCGTACAATAACTTCCAATGAATAGTAAATTGAAAGGTTAAGTAAAATTGCTATATAAAAGTGGGATCTCTAAGAAAAGTCAGCTGCCGGATCTGGTAATTAAAACGAGTTCCTGGACCATTTTGCGGGTAGATGGCCTCACCTTCACTAATTGCTGCTCATTTAAAAAGTACGGTTCTCGCAATTAACCTACATTCATTTGCATTGGCATGTTCTTATAATATAATACACACGAGTTTATTGAAAATATTCGCATTTAAAACTGCGATGTAATGAATAATATAGCACCAGCAATCAGCAAATTGCGAGAAATTATACTTAAGCACCAAGCGGTATGAAAATGGTAGATATTGAATGAGCCGTCTATTTAAATAATAAAAAAGAAATTCTAATGTTCGTTCAGTTTAACAAGCCTTTGTTCCTATCAATTCTTCTGTTCTATTTGTGGCTATCATTGTTAATTATCACTAAATCTAATAAAGATATCTATCTATAAATTCGTACTTTTGTTATAATATTTAAAGGAAACATACATGAAAGTTCACAAGCAAAAAGGTTGTTTTAGCTTGAACATCTAGTTTACGAAATTTCTCCGAATTTATAATTCGGATATTGCTTAGCCGTTTCATGGATATTATTCCAATATATTCGTATTCTTCTTTATGGTTATTTAAAATGCATCGTGTACCGTAAACTTTTGTTTTTTGCTGAGACATATGGGCGATTTCATTGCAGAATTTCTATTGTACTTCACTGAATTATCAGTTATGGCTAGGGTCGTATCTTTTTCATGCATGAGAGATGAAATAAAAAACATCCTGTATATTGTAGAGGGTGATATATTTGAATTGGAAAATTATATAGCAATTATTACATATATTGAATAGATAAAGCAAAAGTATTTTATCTACCATATAGGAAGACAATTGCCTTCATTTCATCTACGTCGCATTTGATACAATACACGTACAATTTTATTTACACATTATATATAATGTTTTAAAAAAATACTATCCTGAAAAGATTTACGATGGTACATAAATCCCCAAATTTGTCAAAACTAATTTGCAATAGAGTCATATTTTATAATTTGTTGTTATTTCAACTTTTTAAAATACAGCCCGCTCTGGGCCAATGCAAAATTTTTCTAACATACATATTAAAGATGGTCATCCTGATAATGTTACCCTGCTGGTTCGGTTTACGTATCGTAAACATGATATTTCTCATATCACATTCTTGGAGCAATGAAACCTCTTAAGATTTATGGACACTGGATATTTCCCAATATAAATAGGATTTTTCAAAAATTTTACCTTAAGGAATCATCAAAAAGTTGCTAATCTCTGTTAAATGCTGTTAATCGATAATGAGATCAGTTATGGCTATATTTAAATAACTATCAGTGCATTAGTAAAAACTACTTGTTAACCGACATTAAAGTTTTCTTTTTTAAATAACTTTTACAATTTGTTATGCAATAATTTAAATAATCCTTAAAAGGGAATTTTGGTTGTAAGTAATTTATTTCCCTGTCTTGTTCGTTAATATATCGTTCACGGGAAAATTGTATCTACCTATATTTATGAAAACAAGAAGAGTGTGGGTAATATTTTTGTGGGTATTTATTTTAAAAAAACCGAAAAGTTTGAAAAAGAAAACGCATATATTTTTCGCTACAGTTAAGTCAGGGTCTTTACTTTAAATATTTTCATAACAAGTGCACGGTTTTTAATGCAAACACGTACCAGACAGCCAAACAGACTCTTATCTATAATAACGGTATGGAAGCATATAAGATTTAAAATATATCTATGTTTAATGAGATTAAAATCTGTATCGTCTGCTGTATACATCTGAATATATCATAATATTTTGGCCTTTAAAATAAGTAACTGCAATGGATATCGACTGACCAACGGATATCGCTTTAATTATGTCTTATTCAGATCATTACGACGCTTACAAAAATTAGACCGATGCGTAGTAAAACTTTAATTCTTTACCGTTCTTGAATGATTTACCTGCATCTTCAGCATTAGTAACGGAACATTGTGAAGTGGCATAGCATGGTGGAGGGATATGACGTAGTGGAGAAGCATAGCTTGGTTCAATGGCAAAGCTTGGAAATTTAAAGACCTACGCTGATGAGACGACACACTCTTGAATATTAGTTGTATTTTAAATATCCTTAAGCAGTGGCTGGGAGCTATTTTGAGAATTTAAGTTCAGGATGTGGAGCTCTATGTCTGACAAGATGCTTTAAAAACCATACCCCTTAAAACATACTCGTAAGTTTTAATTAAGCTTTAAGTATAATGTAAAATAAATGACGTAGAACTCCTCAAAGCAAGGGTGAATTGACTTTTCCTGGCATGCGTACTCCGTTTTAGACAGCATATGCGCTTTCTATCAGGTGTGATTGCGAGGAAACTCGAGTGCTTACTCTACATTACCCTGCTTACCTCTTTGTTGATTACAGGCGTGATGTCACGTTTTCATTGTATCTAGTGTTATAAATTTAACTAACACAGAGAATTTAATGAATTAGTTTGGTTATTGTTGTACATTGTAATTTATTTTGTAAATGGTTAAAAAAAATGAGAACTAACAGCCAAAATGCCTTGGCAAGGAGAATTTATACTATTGAACAATTTAGTCGCGAGAATTAACTTTAATTATTCCATAAATTTAAGCAAGCAACCCTTACATTATTAGCATTCACGACGTAAGTACCTACAGCCGGAATAAAAGGGTCCAAATATCTCAGGTCAACTTAATTTGTATGAAAATTGCAAGTTTAATTTCTTCCAGTTAAGAGTCCATTTCGCTTGCTACCCGACTTCGGCTCTGAACTCACAATTAATTTACTATAAGGAAATCTCCATTCCGTGACAATGTTACAGCGCTTACTTTACTTACGACTAGGACTCTTATTCATATTTCAAAGAGGGTGACCGTTTTGCGAGAATTGTTTTCAAAAAGTCGGGTCGCTAATTGACTTACCTAATTGTTAACTTCTCAGTGCGTATTATGCAATGTTTATTTGAAATATTTCTCATAACTTTTTTAGTTTATGATATAATTGGTGAGATGTGGGAGCATACTACTCCTCTGCCTGCCTCTTCGGGGATTACTGGCGTGTTGTTACGCTTATTGTTTTTGTTTATAACATAATAAATCCAGTAAACGTCTGCTGGTTTATAAAAGCATTAAATATGATCAGATCAGCTCTCAGAAGTAATAACGCGTCAGTGTCCAACTCGTATAGGACTCTTATACGACAGACACCAGTTTCTTTCCTGTAGTCCTGTTACTGACAGATATTAACTAAGAGTCCTATAAACAACTGAAGTAATGGACATCTACACAACTATACAGTCCTGTTCGAGGGACATCGCGGATGGTCATGATTAACTTCAGCTAGGTATTTGCAACTGCATTCAATTCGTGTTCTATTTATACAAAATACGCCTCGTTTCTTCATGCAAATGAACATTTTTCTTATCTCTGTCTACAATTTGTTTTCCGTGTGTGTGTAATAATACAAATTCCTCAAAGCCAAATTTAAATTTTTGAAAGGGAATTCAAAAGTTCAATTGCACTTTGTTAAACAATACAGTGCAAATATCGTGGATTCTTTAATAAATCAAAAACTGCATTGATTTTGCATTGCGGTTTTTTAAATTATAATATTATGCTTATAAATAAGAAAAAGTAATAAAACAAGTTTAATAATAGGCATTTATTTTATGCACCATGTTACTTCTTTTTTTTATACTTTTTTTTTTTTTATACATTTTACTTCTCTCAATGTCACATATTCATTTTCTGTACAATATGTTAGTTCTCTCAACGTCATCTATTTATTTTCTGTACAATATGTAAGTTCTCTCGGAGTCACCGATTTTATTTTCTGTGCAATATTTTAGTGCCTTCAGAGTAACATATTTATGTCCTCTGCTATATGAGTTTTCTCATAGTTTAGGCCCGTTTCATACGTGTAGCCTATTCTTATCAAAGAATTACTGAACGTTGTGGGAAGCTGGCCAAGTTAAGGACAAAACATTTTATTCACTAACCAGTCTTACTTATCTAAATTGGCCTCGTATTTCTGATAACGTGAAAGGAATTGATGAACACTGAAACCGTATTTTAAAAAGGAATTTTCTAAAACGTTACTTTTTTATAAAACTTTCTCTTCAAATGTATGATGGGCGGTTTGTTTTCGAACCAAAATATTTTTTGGAGATACGCAGGTAAACCTGTACCGTCAGAAATATTAATTATTATCCAAATAAAGAAGAAGGTTTTACCCGTGTAATTGATAATATTACATAGTAATCAATTATGATAATTATTCCAGTGGTGTAACTTAGAGTTTGACTTGAATGAGGGACTTGGTAATATTGTTAACCTGAAAATAAAAATCTATTTTTTTTACATTTACGTGTTTGGTTGTATTGAAATATGAACAGAATGCTAAATATGGGACATATTAAAGATAAAAGTGTATTTAATGAGATGACCAATAATTTCCTATTAGCTGTTGTTTTATTTGATTCGAGCCTAGTATGGGGCTCTATATAATTTTTTTCTCGTATTTCTGTATTTATTAATTCAGTTTGAATATCTTCTATGACAAATTTTATACGATGCTTTCCACCTTAACTAACAATTATAATAATATCTTGGGCCACCTTGGGACTGCTTTTTGATCCCGAAGTAGGCTCGTAGAGAGTGTTATGGTACCAAACAGCTACTTACCTACTCATTTAATACATACTTATACTGATATTTTTCACATCCAGACACGGAACAGTTATTCCTGTTCATCACAGAAATACTTTCTAAGAATCGAACCGACGAACCCCGATTCAGCCGCTTTCACTAAGCACTGGACCAACGGGTCAGTGAACTATATTAGAATTAGAATTGACCGGTAGCAGCATCAGTGAATACGAGTGGGCACCCGCGGGAGCGATCCATCAGACGACCGGACCGTTGTATCGAAACTTTCGCTTATCTCGCCCGTGCTATATTTCACGTGTAATGTTCTTCTGAGGGGCAATGATTTTCTGTTAGAGCTGTTTGAAAGGAAATTTCAAATATATTCGCCCATTTTGCTACCTTGACCTATATGTACATTTTTGTAATAAAATATGAAGATATACAGAAAAAAATAACCCGAAGTTCATACAGAAAACAATTGTTTTTTACTGCACTAAGACGTAGGTATACAGAGAAGCCTATTTTAGGCTGAGCCGCTGTGAGTCACAGATTCAAATCTTTTCAACCAAATGAAAAAATAAATGCTAAAATATTAGAGGCATAATATAATAAGTAAGTATGTACAATTAATTATTTAATAATAATAATAATCGACCCATAGTCATTCCACTGTTGGAATGCAATTTACTTCTTCTTGGACCTATTTCTAAGTACATAATTAATTGTCTCATTCAGACAATTACTTATGTACTAAGAAATAGGTCCTACGGCTGCATCACGTCATGTGTTATTTTATAACAAGTGAAATGCCATGACTCCACTAAATAAATAATATTTAGTAAATCTGACAACTAACTATCAACAAATTTTTAAATAAATCATTGTTGTTACGTCTAAAATAAACTAAACATTTAAGGTCTCAGTTTATCATAATATAACCATACGGGAATCAATTAATTTAAAATTTTTGTAATATGCGTACCATTGTCATTACATATGAAATAAAAAATCATAGGTTATAACATAATCGCGCGCTAATCAAGCACAATGTTTTTTTAAAACAAATTATTGTAGTTATAATTGAAATAACACATATTCTGATTAACAGATTACAACATGAACATGTTATGATAAATTTCATAACAGTATCGCGCTCATAAATTTCCATTAACGTCAGGAACTACCGAATATCGCAAAACTGTGTCGAAAGTTTCAAAATAAACATATACCGGAGGCCACACTCGAAACTTGTTCGAGTCCAGATAAATGGGCTACTTGTTACTGCCCACTTCGCTCCAGTTGGCCATCATTGGAAGTGAGTCACTAACTCTCTCGCGGAAATATATGAACGACGCTTAATGCGATATTGTTTCTGTGAGTGTGTTCAGTTTTAAATATTTTTCTATATCATTTTTGGCGTGGTAGATATTTATGATAACTAAAGTATTGTAGTAAAAAAAAATTAAGATTCTTAATCATCACTGATCAATCCTAAAGATCATTTTTACAAGCTTTTTATTAAATTTTAGTACCGATGGATTCATGAATAATTTATGAGCGATAAAATAGGAACGTTAATTATACAAATCTTTTAGAATAATCGGTGCTCGCTAAAAGCTTTCCTATAAATAAAAGGTATCGTAACACTAAAAGCTACAATTCTAACCTCACTGCTGTTTACTGCGATCGTAAAAACTGCTATAAACATTAAAACCGCTTTAAGACGTTCGTAACCTTGACATGATTGTACTCGTAGTTGGTAGTGATCTGTAGTCAAGCGAAATCGTTTGGTATGCGCTTAGTTGGGTCAAATTTTTATGATCTTGTCAGTATTTTAAACACTACATAATCACTTGGATAGTTAAACTTCGTTACAAACTTATAAGGTTAGTTTGAAACGCTCCATGGACAAGTTGGCCATTGATGGGAAACTACATCAATTTGTATTAAAGACTATTTTTGAACAACCATATTAAGACATCCTGTTCGCTAGTTGTGAAAAAATATTTGTGTCCAGAAGTGTATTCTAGTGATGAACTAAAACTCTATCATACCCTCCTTTCAACTCTCTATCACGTAGAAACGGATGTCCAAAGTAATTCGTGATAAAGTAATTTACATTTGAACCCATTTGCGGCGACATACAAATTCGAGCCAGGCGTACAATGTTTTTTCTTAACGAGCCACAATACGTAAATTAATTTGGATAGCGGCTTTAATGCTTACAAGTTTTGCACTCTAATTTGCTCGGCTTTAAAGCAAAGACTTGTTTCCATACGGTGCGAAGATTCCCGAGAGTTATTTAACTAATTTTACATGCGGTGCAAGTTTTAACCTCGCTGCCATATGTTTGCGTTACCGCTTACGCGGGAACATCTTCACTGAATGAATCCCCGCGAAGCTGAGAGGTGATAAGATAAACTAGTCCATAAGGCCGTGGACGCATCACATCCATATCTGCTAAATATTTGATGACTTCTTCTTCTGCATCAGCGCGTAGCAATATGAACATTTGAGTAGTTACATGCTTTCTAGCTGATTGTAAAGTGTGTGCGTTTTAACTTTGTGGCTCATTAATATCTATAATATTTTTGTGTATATCCTGCAAGGCGATTCTATTAGCTATGTCTTCTATTGGATCATTGCTTTCAACATCCATATGCATCATTGTAGGTATAATACAAAATTATGGCATATCATCATCTATGCCATCGCATGGCGGCAGGCAATTTTACCTGAAAAGTAATAATGTAAGTTAAATAGTCACTGCGGTGTGATCTCGGCCTAAGGCTTCCGGTATTAGCAGTGCAAATTCGTCTCCTAATACAAACACTCATTCAACTTCGTCTGATTTCAACTGGGATGACTTCGTGAATCCTTCTTAGCTTTTAATGGCGTGTTAGATTGCGTTTTTAAGTGTTTGCAGTGCAGAAGTGTATATGTAGTCTATTATTACTCGAGTAGTTTCGTGATTGGTTTCGTGTTGTTTTTTAACATGTAAAAATTGATCGAAGTGGTTTAACACTATGAGACGCTTTAAGTACGTTTAAAGACGACATAAAGGTTTGGTAATCCTCACTGAGTTAGTTTTCTCTGGAAAATTCACTGTTGTAAATATTTTGCGTTCATTTCAGTGTAACATCACGCTTGTAATCCTCGAAGGGGTAGGCAGAAGGGTGCAGTGCACTCCCACGTTTCACCAGTTACGATTAAGTCCCATGGAATAGGTAGAGAGCCTATTGCCATACACCGGGCAAAATTCCAGACTCCGTGCCACTACTAGAAATTCTAAATTAGAAAAATCCAATAGTACCCGACCCGGGGCTTAAACCTAGGACATCCCGATCGGCAGTCACGCTTGTAACCACTCGACCAACGAGGCAGTCAATAAATATTTCAGCAGCAGCAAATATTTCAGTGTATTTTGTGAAACTAAAATTAAATTGCCTTTGAAATTAAACTGCAGCGAGCAGGTACTTTAAGCACTCCGTAAATTCCGAGAATCCACTACACTTTATGTCCGAGCGATTGTCTTAAAGCACCCACTCAGAGGACCATAAATAATCCTAGGTAATAAAAGCCGAAATAGGAACAGCCGGGCAAAGAATTGTCGCAACAAGGGGCATATTATTCAGTGTCAGCGACGCGACGTGTCTTGTAATATATGCTTTAATAAAAGGGTTTCAATTCGCACCCGAGCATACATCACTTGGAGAATCCCAAAGTATCAATGGGCATAGAAAAAATTCTTTAACCTATTCTTGTAAATCCATAGATTTGAACGTCCATGATCTAAATAGTCAAATATCGAATCCGAGGGATAAAACCACGTTTCATCGTATTGATGTATGATGACCTTGTTATTTAGTTCGATTTCAGTCAGACATGAGCTAGCAAGAATTATTGGTTTAAGCATTGAGAAAGAAATCTATTCAGCAAAAAAATTCCAGAGAATGATACGAAATAATGTTAAGGGCGTTTATCGAACGATTGCAGACGATTCGAGAATGATTAAAACATGTTATGTATGAATATTTTAAAATATTGTACATGATAATTCTTTAAATTAAAATGCCGACCACTTAGATCTATGTAGGTAACAAAATATGACAAATGTCATATTAGGCATATCAATTTACATTTTTGACATATTTTACATAAAATAAAACAAAGTATTGGTGCAGTATCAAACGATAGAAATATTATGACTATTAGGTTTTATTACGATCAAGGAGTTCATATAAAATCTTACCTTTTATTATTCATAACGCTGAGTAGGCGGAGCGGGTGCACCTATATAAATCCGGGTACATTCACTAAATCATCGTTTGCAAACACCCGAAAGAATGTATGCGCCGGGTTTATACTAGATGTCTCCGTGTTCTCATAATTTACGTCTGTATTTATTTTCCTTTTGCGAAATGGAATTTTATATATTTTTCCTTAGCTTTGTTGAATTGGTTTCCTCTAATTTTACGATCTAATTTTATTTCTCAATTTGCAATAATTGATTTAATTAATAAATACTACAGTGAGATACATTATTTAATAAAATTAACTTTGCTACCATGCTTTTAGTGTGAGGGACGTATCATTATCGTCATCAACACTATCCCGTCAGCCTCTACTGTTCGACTGCGCGACCTAGGCCTAAAGATTTAATAATTTAAATATAGGGTCTTAATGATCAGTTTCATTGACCAAATCATTGACCAGGATTAGCCTTAATGCCACTTTATAGATGCGCGTGTGATAAAGTACTATACACACTAATGAACGTTTACCATCACTTTTAGTGCTATTTTTCTTTATTCAATTTATGGGACACTGAGGATTTAGGGCATATTGCGGTCAGCTCCACTTGTTCATTAACAATGTAGGCTCAGTCAGAACAAAGAGTCAGGTGAACCGGTATTTCGCAGCGAGGCTCTATAAAAGATTCTGTAAAAACTGTAATAGTACCCTCGTCACGTCCGGACATCTTATTTATCTAGTCACGACCAAAATCATTGTTTCCTTTTTCGTTCTGTTCTCGCAAAAACGCCTTATTACCGCCACAGGATAACAAATGAACTGGTGAACAGTCTATTGTCACCGATGCTTGTGTGTGACGTTTGTTTCTTGCGAACCCAAAAAAATATACACACGTATTGTTCGAATGATTCGTATGGTTTGTCGGTCCCAAGTCAGTTCTTTATTTACAGTGTGTCATCAGGTTCAGGAATTCACGATATGACAATTTTGCTTACATCGCTACTGTGCTTTAGTTGTTAGGTGGGAACATGATTAATTACAATAGTTATAATAAAACTTCGTCATGTTTATAAAATATTAAAAATGTAAGCTCATAATATTACAGTAATGTTCGTTTAAACCTTACCGGTTAATTGTAAAATGTCAAGTCTAGGTCAATTTGTCTTGGTCTTAGGTAAGTTCAGCTTTTTATTGCAATAGCATCAAAGCTGTGTGAAGTTCATCCAACGATATTAATTTCAAGTTCTCAACTGCAGCTTTTCTTGTGTAGGAGTTTTTGATTTAAAACTTAGCGTCAGTTGAGTCCAAGTGTAATGTTTTAAATGTGTCCGCTTACTTCATTGCTAACAAATTTTGAACAACCAACAAAGTGAAATATATTTGAAGATATTTCCTTTATGTTTGTTTTAGGGATAATTGGGAATATTATATTGTATACGGAATAAAATTACTTAAATAAAATCATTTTTATTTAAGTAATTTTATTCCTTATACATTCATAAAATTAAAGATTCCGGCGTCATCGCCGGAATCTTTTTTTTAGATTATACTGATGAGCTTCGAGGAGATTTTTCATTATATTTTAAAGAGCATTTCACGATGAACTTTTGTATGATTTTACATTGCCTATTAGTAAAACCGGGACACATGTAACATCGGGAATATAGACATATACATATGTATGTACATACAACATGGGGAAGAAACGTGTACAACTCAGTTCTTCATAATGTTTTCTGAGGTTACTGATGAAAAATCTACCTACCTGTATTTGGTCAGTGTAGATTAACCATAACTCTTTTCAATCTGATAAGGAATCCGTGTTCAAGAGTGGAATAATCCAAAAGGTTGATAATGGAATTCTGAGGCATTTGTAATGAATGGTTATATGAAATTATACATATTATATTACTATTTCTCATTAATGTGTTATGAAGTGAAGATCGCGACTTAGCAAACGTACCGTAAGACGCCCTCCAGTTAGATGGAGTGACGATATACGCAAAGTGGCTGGCAGCGGTTGGATGCGAAGAGCTGAAGATCGA